>PVQB02000467.1:0-140260 GCA_002980475.2 Fusarium beomiforme | reverse complement strand
CTTTGAAACCCACCGGGTAGTTTATGTTTACCTCACGTCGGCTGAACCACTCTTATCGATGGAATAAGTTGGCGGAACGTTGTCTATATTCACCGAGATTGTGACGTTCACGTTGCTAGCAAAGAGTTCTGATGTAAGTGTGCAGATTTAATTTTATGATAGCGGGTCACTATTCCTCGTATGACGATGCTGTCAAGAATTGGAATAGTTTTGTAATTCATTATGCTTCAATCCACTCAAATTTCCTCTCCGATCATTGTCAAAGATCTTCTTCAGATTTCAGTTCATAACCAGCATAAATATCAGCAACGCCAAAGACTGTCTCAGCCACGCCATAAATTTCTGCCAATCGAGTAAGTCGCAATTCCTTCTGCTGCAAGAACTCTTCAATGTGAACGTTGACTTCATCGCTCTCCCCTTGGGTGTGCCCGTAAAGACATAGGTACTCCAAATTAGGAGACAGGGCATTTACAAATCGAAATAGCGGCTCTTGGAATCCATGTAGAGGTTCAAGAAGAGCACCGATGCTGATGCTCAGGTGAGTGATGGCCTTGAAATAATTCAACGAACCGATGCTGGTTCACAGACACGATCGTCAGGTATGTCTTTTAGCCTAAGAGGAAGCTTGCTTGAAGTTTTGTCAAGCTAGGAGTATTCATCACTACTTTGTTCGAGCTCCTGCAAGCGATCTTCCTCCCAGTTGTTACCTTCTGTATAATCAAACTCTGAGATGTCGAGCTCAAGCATTTTCAAAGTGTTTCTCTGCTGAAGTAGACTCTTTCCCAGCTCTTTCGGTCTCATGCTTTCACGCCAGGGATTCTTCTGCCACAGCCCTTCAATCGGGATCTTGAGGGTCTCAAGGGCCTTGGGAGCCCTGATGATAAAGCATAATGTTGAACCAGGGACCTCGATATGACTAAGTTGTATGCTTCTCATGCTGGATATTCCGGATATTCCTGGCGAAACCAAAGTTTCAATCTCATGCTCAGCGACTCCCTCCATTATCAAATTTTTCATCGGTGGCAGCTTGCCAGAGCATCGTAGGCGCTCAGCAAAGTCAATATCTTCATACGATCTGATGTCCGAGGGAGTTTCCTTGACAAACTCTAAGGTTTTAAGTTGTTGCAACCTGGGGCGACCAACTTGGCCATGGTTGTTCGTGAGCAAATACTCCTTGAAAAGAGTCGGAATATCAGCTACCCGAATGGTAGAAATACGTTCACAAAGACAGAACAAAATAACAATCGCCGCAGCGGCAAACCTGCGCTAATTGTCATCAAAGTCCTTTGCATTGTCCGGAACCTGGCCCATCCAATGTTTCTTCTTCCACGCCAAAACCCCAATGATCGACTGTGTCAACTGATCTCTGATGCCAAGAGATGTAACGTGTCTTTCAAGTAAATCGTGTGCATTGTGGTCTACCCTACGATTGGCGCGCTTTGGTTTTAACTCTTTGCCACCGCCTGAGGGTAGATCATCGTCCTCATCGCGAAAGCAGGAATAAAAATTTGGCCAAGAGTCTGTGTCGATGATGATCTCTCGTAATGAGTCTGCCTTTGATGGATCGACGCTATACGAGAGAAGTAGAGGATACAATCTCGCAATGTCGTCTCGGGAAGTGACTTTGATAGTCCTGTATGCTGTGGGTAGGGTTGATGTGGAATTGGGATAGAATCGTGAGAAGCAATTACATTGTAGATCCAGGCTGAAGTTTGAGCCTTGGATTGTCTGACGATGGTCGAAGTGAGCTCTGAACGTTGTGTGAGCTATTCTCGGACAAAGCATAATTGGGTTTGGGTTTGATTGATTACTATGTATGTTGATTACGCTTCAGCATGGCGAGACTATCCTAGTAAAATTGTAGCTAGGGCCATGGCACTTGTTGCTGGATCAACACTAGTTAGCACTGGCACTGACAGCTTCATTATGTTCAATTCACTGCGCCCTCAACGTATTGCAAACACATACAATTGTTACTGTGCATTTCGAGAGAGAAGAATGAAATCAGGCGGTATCAACGTCATGAACTGCTGTCTTTGAACGCGGGTTGATCGGCAATAGAACTCGTATTTTTCCGTCCAATCTCGTTAGAATTTGTAGATCAGGTGCCTGGAAGTTGGAATACAACCTCGGAGACAGAGCCCAAGAATGTCACTCCTTAATCTGGGGCACTATAGCTGAAACTGGCAATGGCCCACCTTCAATGTCCTTGTATTTCCACGACATATGGCATTTTAAACCTGGATGTTATTCTGCTGTTATGGAGAAATCGTTATTCTCCTATTTATGCACAGCCACAAATAGATACTTTTCTGTGAGGAACTTCCCATGTTTAGATAAATCCTATGGGTCTTGACCTTGGCAGACATCTGTGACTGATTGTGATGGAATATTGTTGTCTTAACCTAGAGTCTTAGTATAGGCCATTATTTCCGGGTGGACTTGCATCCCCTATTGTAGAAACTTTTCCGATTTTATGAATAGCGGAACTCGGCATCAATCAGCAGATGTGATAGTTCACCTGAATTATTGTCCTTGGCCAACGTGTCTCTGCATGCGTTTACGAGAGGCCCGTTTGTGGCGATGGCTCAGAGACAAGCCAATACCAATGCTGGTGGTCACTGGCCTGAATGGTTACTCCCTAGCTTAGGTTGTGCTTTAGAGCCGAGACTATGACGTCTGCAGCCAAGCATGGAGGGTCCACGCCTTAACTTAGCGTAGTGAATAGCTGGGACTAGACCAAAGTGCCTCGGCATTGGATCGAACGACTTCTAGAAAAGCTGGATGCTGCTAATTTTAGAGAGCCCCAATAGCTCAAGAGCCGGGGTTGGGCTTTGGGTCACGGGTGGCTTGCTGGGGCTGCCGTTATCCCTAGCGTGCCTCCAATATTAGCCATGTTCAACAACTCTAAGGGCCTGGACCTGGGTAGTCGGCTTGACCGCATGAGCTCAATGCATTGTCCCTGGAAGCATTGGGTAAATATGGGTTCATCCAGGGAGATATTGCTGGAGTTGCGCTGTTACAGTGGACTGTGGAGATATCTCGTATTCTCCAGCAAAGCGGGCGACATGCCTGGATGCGTCCCCTAATTGCGGACCTTTCGGACTGGGGCTTAGAGCCCGTTTTGAGGCAACTGCCGAAGACGATCCTCAGCTATGACGATGCGAGATGAGATCAACCAGGGACATGAATATGTATATAAGAACATCTTTACGATCCTCTTTTCGATAATATCTCACTCACTCATCACTCACACTCTCAACCTCCACCCCAACCTCAATCAACCACTCAAAACCTCCACCACCACCACCACCAACAACAACAACAACAACCGCCAACATGCAGATCAAGACTCTTCTCTTCACTCCCCTCGTCGCCGCTGGCCTCGTCTCCGCTGCTCCCAAGACCGACAAGGTCCCCAAGTCCGTCTTCTTCCAAGGCCTCGCCCTCCGTTCCGCCAGCCCCGTCCACTACAGCTACCTCCAGGCTTCCAAGGAGTCCTTCGAACTGAAGCTCAAGAACCAGGGTGCCAGCTGTGACAAGGGCATCAAGGAAAACCAGGCCACTTTCCACCTCTACGGCGATGAGCTCTGGCTGTACTCTACTGGCAACCCTGGCCAGCAGGCCTACGTCGACCTCTCCGGTATGGGCCAGGGCAAGTTCGGTTACACCACCGGCGCTCAGCCTATGCCCCGTAACGGCCAGCGCAAGGGCTGGAAGATCGACAAGGACGGTATGCTCACCTTCCTTGGCTCCAGCTTCGTTGCTTGCCCCAACGGCGACAACCTCGAGAAGACCTCTTGGTCCGTCTGGGTCTACAACAGCATCGACAACCCCGGCGGCAACAAGAACTGCATTCCCTTCTCAGTCAAGGCCGCCAAGGTCAAGGAGCCCGTTGGCTGCCTCTACTCCGAGATCCAGCCCAGCGAGTAAACCATGGTTCATAGTAGAATGTTTCTAGCACATAGTTTTTGCATATCCTCTTTGTTGAGATCATGGATATAGGCGATGGGAAGTTATTATTTAGTATCATAGCGTTTTGATTGGGGCATAGAGCCTGGATAGAGTACATATTCACATATTTATTATATGTTTCTTATCAGATATACGCCAATTGCCGTTCCATGTGATGTCTCCAGAGAGTGACAACGAGTCTGCACTCCTGTTTAGCTACCTGACCGCATATATGCTTTGCGACTGATGAAGAACCCTCTTCAGAGTAATTGACATATACCACCTGGTACAAATGCCCACAGCAAGCATAATGCCCGGCAAATTAGGGATTGGAGGATTTGGTGCTGCAAATGAATGCATGAATGTCGATCATTGCGATCAGCCAACTGTAATTAGCGCACATGAACCCTGGAAGCTTACCCCAATAATGCACGCCAAGGCCTGTTGTCACTGTTTCAAGTTTGTAGACAACCAACAAGCAACCGCAAAAAGTGAACCTACAAGCAATTAACCAGGCTAGAGATCGCAAACAAATAAGTCGCGAAAACAGAAAAAAGAATCGCCTGTGTATCACAGGTGGCTGGATCTCTCCCGCCGGGAATTGAACCCGGGTCTCAAGCGTGACAAGCTTGCATACTGACCACTATACTACGGAAGATAACAGGTTGAACCTGTTGTAGTGGGTTGTGGTGGATTCATGGTTCTCGGGTATTATATTCCCAGGTGTTTAAGGGAAGAGCCTAAAGTTAGCAGCAAGCTGAAGGTCTTACTGAATCAGTCCTTCATGGCACAGATAGGTTAGGGCTTTTATTACTTATTTTAGTCTACCATGAGCTCTCCTGGACATTCTGGGACCCTGCAATGTAACTCTCGACTTGGTAGATGACTGATTTGTTGCCTTGTCGACAGCTTCCTCTTGGATAAATATAATCCAGCAAGAGTGCAGCCCAGGTGAGATCCTCTCGACGTTACGGATCTTACGGCATATGAGCATGAAGGCGCTGATGGCTCGGACGAGGCTGATATAGCTGGGTGAGGTGGAGAGGGGGGTCTGTACTGCGTGAGGCCGTCTTGCTGGTGGTAGATGGAAATGTTTGATGTGGTGAAACATGATGGAGCCGAGGTTTAGCTAAGAAGGAGGCGGAGATCTACGACATAACCGCGGCCTGGGGCAGCGAATGCATATTCGTGAAAGTATCTAACTCTTTCCTCGAACTAGTTAAGGCAATAGAGCAAAATGGAATAAAAACAGTGAAATGAATGGCTGCTTGTCTAGGGAGGATGAAGTCAAACAGAGTGTTGAATGAGGTCTACTCTAGAGTATGTTTCTCTATTGCGCCATTTCATCTACCGTCAAGATCCAAACCAGTCGATGGCTCCCTCTCTTGCTGCCACTTCTTCTGAAAAGAACCATTCCCCAACAAATGCCTGGTCTCACTCCCTGATCTGGAGTTCTGAAGTCATCGTAGTCGGCGGTGAAGGATCGGAACCTAAAAAAACTATCTTATTTTTACTTTTGTTAGTCCCACGTGTATGTCACGGGTCGGCTAGGTCAGCAGATGCGGTCAAGGAAAACCCAAAAAAGAAAGAAAAAAAAGTACCCGATTCCCTCTCCCTTAAGCTTTACCTCTCAGTAGGATGACACTTGTTTACCACCGCGTGCGCACCGGAGAAGTTAGATGGACGCTCAGTAGATTAGCGGTATCTTCACTGAAGATCTACCCGGTTTACTGAGGAAGTTCTGACCTAAGGCGGGAAACTCATCAGAGATGAGACACAGCTGTGTATGTCGAATCGAGCTGAGGCTTGGCGATGAAGTAACAGCGTACAGTCTTCTGAGGTGATTGCGATAAGATGCGATGGCGGACTGTAGGTATAACGGCAAGGAAGGGAAGATGACCGATATGGCGGAGCAGGGCCGGGAAGATAGAGTTGAAGGATGCTGTGGAGAGCGAAGGGCATAGCAGGAAGAGAAAGACGAGTGGTGTCTTGGGGGAGGGTCGAGAAGATGAAGAAACTGAAAAAGGCAATTCTTATCGTTTAGTCACAGCACCGTCGAGTCCGTCTTGAGCTAGTGAATCGAACTGCATTTATAATCTATACACCGAAGACCTGCGATATGTGCAGACCACGTTCATCCAATATTGCAAAGCGTTGAGGAGCACGCATATCCAGTGACAGATGGGAGGGGCACTAATACAACTTGGATAAAACGACCGAGGGACTACTTTTAGATAGATTTCTCTTTTATATTGCCTTACGAGATGTAGATGGTTTAGATCATAGCCAGCTGCTCGGATCGTTTGAGGTCAAAGCGAATGCAATGCTGTCCTCTCAACCTGCAAGCCCTCACGTCGGTTCTTCTCTTGACATGGCAAACACGAGCTATCTTCAAGGGGAAAGAGATAGAATCTTGAATCTTGAATACTTCAATGAGCAAAAAAAGCTACTTCGAAATTGCCTTGGCCGTCTACCTGGCTTCGTGAAGTCCGGTTGAAACTCTTCGTTGCCCCCGAAACCCTTCCGAGGCAACTTTGAATTTTGGCTGTTGCAGAGTATACAAACCTTTTCACGAGTGAGACAAAACTTATCATTGATACAGGGAAAGAGAAGAGCAAACTTACAGGGCTTTGTGCCTAGATGTATATGGTATCACAAGACTGGAGTATCTAAGTTTGTCTTTGATCTGTTTTAATAAGGTAGAATATAAAATTCTTCTGTTCTTGGAAGCTTACTGATTATACTGGGCTTCCTCATATAAGTCTATCAAACTGAAATTAGTTCTTGATATGCCTTTTGGAAGTCTGATTGAAGTTTGGCTGTGCTGCTATCTTAACATGGTAAGGTGAGAGACAAGCATCGACTCTCCCCCAGAATCAACTTTATCCCGCGACTATCCACTTGAATATAAATGTTATAAAGGCCGCTAGATCAACTCGAATGGTGTATCAGCCCATGGTAGAATAGTCGCCACTCTGCAGATGTATCGATCGATACGCTCTCTAGGATATGTCAGAGACAGCCACAGGAGGCATAATGAAAGGTACATCGAGATCACACTGCCTTAACTCATACGCCGTGTTTGTAATAACATTGTTAACTGTCTAAAGTATATTCTTATGGCTTGCAGCCCCTTAAACAATTCCATCTCCCAAACCAATGAACGGTACATCGAGAACGACTGACATCGAGACCTTGCTCATGGGCCTCATGAATGATGCTGACAGTAGCTCGATCCTTGCGGAATCGATGATTCCATGGTCCGCCATGTCAGAGCCGTAACAAGCGGCGACTCCCCGCACCCGTGGAAGGTACAGCGAGAGCCCGACATGCCGATGTCGGGCTCCGCCACAACCCCAAAGGGTTGCCCACGTACCACCTCCTCTTCCATCAACTCCTCACACCCGAGCACCTGTGAAAGGTACATCGAGAACCTGATGTATCGGGCCCCTTCCAAACCCCTGAGGGCTGGCTGTAGAGGATGCTTTTGATGCAGTGCCTTCCGAGTTTCCTAGAACGGGACGCGATCGAGGATGAGAGCCCCATCTGGCTGTGTGCTAAATCTCTGTAACGCTCCTTCAGAGAGACCCGCTATAGCCATGGAGATTGATTCCCACCATTGAAATAAGTGTCCTTCAGCCAAGAATGCAAGCAGAGGCGTGCGCGGTCGAAGAAACTTCGGAATATGAGCTCAAATCGACTTGCGGGGTCGCGATCTATATTGTCCCAGGCAATGTTTGTGTCTGCCATGAACTTTTCGTCGTAGTCGATGGTCCTATCATATCGCCACCAATGGGGCACTAAGTGAATGTAGAGGATTATCACTTCACTGGTAGATAGGTAGTGACAGAGCCGTTCATCTCGAGAGACTGCTTGTCATGCTCGGTGAATTTCCTCGGAACGGAACTCATAATACTCAAACGCCATGCGAGGCGAGCTGGTATGAGGATTGTGGTGGAACATGCGGAGGGGGATGTATCGATCGATAATGCTCTTGAGCTTCTCGATCTCGTAGGTCATGCCATTGCCTAGAGCATATGAGAGAGCGGCAAGTAACAGGTAGGTTGAGCCCATCTTCGGTGCTAATAAACCCGCTGGGAGACACAAGGAGCTTAAGGAGAAAGGAGAAGATGTCGCTGTGGACTTTGGCAGTATATGTTTGCAGCAGGTGCCTCTAGCCCGGCTGTCCAGTGAAAACATTGATGGGGATCGCGAAGACTTTGCCGCCGGCTTTGACATGGTCGTTCCGACGAAGTACAGAGTGCGACGACAAGGATTCGTGACGAGTGAAGATCTCTGTGAGTGCATCGAATGTCAAGGCGGACCGATCACCCTTCAGGGGCTCTGGGTCGCATCATTCGCACAGCTCAAGCTTTCGGTCCTTCTGCTGAGAGCTGTAAAGAAGTTGTAGTTAGCAAGGGGAAAGAAAATGTATGAACATATCTGGATACATACCTCAAAAACAATCCGCTTACCAGTTGATCTGGAGCTTGCTTTTGATTCTCAGGGAAGAAGGCCTACGTTTATCGTCAGCATAGATCTATATACAGTGCTTGGGCTGCCTGGGTACCGAGACAAAAAGATTATAACTCGTTATAGGACAGGCTTTGGGGTAAGACTTACTTGACCAGGAAGGATCCAAGGTGGATCATCGGCCCCCTCATTGTAGGAAACAGTGTCACAAGTCGTGATAACAGCTGTTGGTATATAATGCTGCTCCCCATTGAGTGTTTTCTGTTCCAATTCGCCAAGGAAAGTACAGAAGCCTACAGCGTTACTTGACTGTGAATGAGTGTGGGAGAGGGCAGGAGCTGGAACGTCCCCAGCGCGCGCTGTCGCTATCGAGAGGAAGCCGATAGGGACCGCGATTCAGAGCAACACGGCTCAGGAGGTCTGGAACAGATGTGGCCCGAGTAAGACCACTCGCTGGATTCTGGCTTTGGTGCCGAACTGCCGCTGTGTCAGTAGAGCGTTGAGGGCTGCGGCGCTGTCAGTCTCTGCCACGGCCATGGCGACGAGCCACACGGCCCCAAACCCCGTGAAACCTATTTGGGAACAAACGCCGAGGCATCTTGTCTTTGGCCCGAGCGTTCAGGACCGAAAAGAGGTCAAGATGCCTGAGGTCGACCTTGGTTAGCCTAGCGAACTGAAAATTAGACATGAGAGGAGAAAGCACAAAGAAGAAAGGGAAGCTCTGATATACAGCTATCGGCTTTTGTGGCCCTAAACTCTCGTGCTGGCTTATCCTCAAAGAAGATCTTTGTGGCGGATTGTCTGAGCAAGACGGGAGAAGCAGCTCAAGGAAGACATGAAGTCGACTCTGAGTAGACACCACGGCACCAACTAAAAGTGAAACGTGCAGAAAGGAAATGTGGTTTTGAAGCTCCCACAAGGCTGGTGAAGTAGGAAGCTATCGCCTCAAGTACAAGAGAACCCTGAGGTGCTCTTGAGGCGTAATGACTTCGAGGAAATGCAGGGGATCGTGAGGGTATATTTGGGCGTCGTGGTCCTATGCAGAAAGAAGGGCAACTTTGGACCTTATGAGAGAAGAAGCACGAGAGGGAACTACAAGGGAGTGAAGGATGGAAGAAAACAAAAAGGCATACCTTTGGAAGAGTTTCGGAGGTGAATGCGTTTTGCTATGCAGAAGAAGTACTGCAAAGGATAATCGGAGGCAGGTCGAAGAAGGAAATGGCTAGTGTCAACCGCTGTGAAGGAGAAGAAATAGTTAGCGAGCCAAGTCCAGGAGCGAAGAAGACTAAGGTAGCAAAGGGAAAAGGGGACCCACAACGAAGAGCTGACGCACTTACTCGAGCGTTGACACTCTCTGTATATTTTCTGGATGGGCCTTCTGGAGTGTTGAGACTGCAAGATTTCGTTTGCAAAGGAAGGCTTGGGATGACAGGGGTTGACCTCGCTGAACTTGAAAAGATGACTCGACTTCAACTCTGGGATACCAATGGGATCAAGAATGCAGAGAAGAATTCCAAGAAATAGGCTAGGCCAGGAAGTAGAAGCAAGTAAGATTGCCAGAGTGATGTCGTGGAAGTGAAGTGAAGTGGAGAAAGAGAAGGAGTAGAAGGAGGGCAGTAGTCGGTAAATTTGGGAAGATGTTCGCCCATTCAAATTACGTGTGTGCACTGACTGAGTCTGTGGGAAGGGGTCCAGCCCTAGAATTAACAGAATGGATTGGGACCTTGAATAAAATATGGACAGTATCTCTATAGCTTAGTGATTTTAGGGGATCTGTTTCAGTGGCATCTGTGGCATCTGTAGCTATGGTTGGGGAGATAATGGGGAGTGTCACAGCCGAGATCCAGTACGATGAGGCCATATGAATTATTCGTAGTCTGCACCTCAGAATTTCAGACGAAGAACTACTGCCTACTCAGCCAGTCACTTCCACCTTCTGATGGCAATAAAGTAGCTTGCAGAGATTCAGGGTTCCAATAAGGTGACAAAGACCAAAGCGGCCCATTATCACCATGTTTGCTACAGAAGATCAGAGGCAGAACAGCAATCTGGCTGTACAAAGACATCAGTCACGGCAATTACTTCGCCAAATCACAGTTTTACACATTACACAAGTCACTATGAGTCGAGTTTTGGGGGATAATTTATTATAGTACAAAATTTATACACAGGTCAAAAGCAAATTGTATATACCCGGTCTGACCTTGGCCGCTCAAAAAGTAAAAACGCCCCGTAAATGTCGTAAAACAAAGCTTCGAATATGCTTTGACTACCGTGGAAGATGTGAAATATTAAGCAGGCTGGATAGACAGTTAGTTTGAAGCTACCGATCCGAGTAAGTTGAACATACCTGTAGAAACGTGAAAAAAATGAAAGTTGATATTCTCATGACACACATGCCATGAGAGTGGATGTTTACTACGGCAAGCAGTATAATTACTGCTGCCGGGACTGCTCTTGTGCTAGCCGCAGAGCCAGCTGCTCGGGCAGTGGCTCGGAGAGCTCCTCGGACTGAAGCTCAGGGGCAGGGTTGAGAGTTTGGCGGCGACGTCCCTAGCTGCCCTCAGCCTCCTTCTTCGCCGCATCCAACGCTGACGCCGATCTCTTCTCCTCTTTTTCTTCCTCGCTCATGTTTGCGAGACGGTCGATGGTGTTGACCTTGGCACGGATCCAGTCCTCCGTGCGTTCCATGTTCCAGTTACCGTTCCCGAGGAAGAGGTAGGATGGCGCGGCGATTCCGAACTCAGAGGCATCCACGCGTTCAAGGACGATGGCAAACATGGCCTTAATAGTCTTGGATCGTCGTTGAAATCCCGCGGTGTCGTTCGGGCTGTCTGGCATGGGGACCAGAGACTTGATAAACTTCCTGATGTAGGTTCGGTTCTGATCGTGGATGAAAGCTTGGGCTCTGGCATGGAACTCAGACTCTATCGGGAAAGTATTGAAAGCCTTCTCTTTGATTTCATCACGGGTCAAAGTAGTCTCGGCGTATAGACCCTTCTCTCTGCAACGAGGCTTGAACTCTTGCGCCCACTCTCGGTAAGCAGGACGCTGGGCCATTCGGCGACGATCATTAGCAGTGCCAAGACCCATCTGTTCCTCGAAGCTGCAGTCACGAGGCACGGTGAACATGGGGCATTTGGCAATGTATTCGAACATGGCCTGGTTGTCGGGAAAGGGGCGCCAGTATTCAGCGACAGGAAGTTCAAGGAACTTGAGGATCTCATCGGGCTTACTCGTAAGGTGGACCTTAGCTTTCTTACGGTTTGTAAGTTCTCCTTCCGGTACCCGGATCCAGAGACCTTTGTCGTCGACGGTAAGACCAAAGGGACGGATGATAGATCCAACAATTTGCCACAAGTCGCCATGTGACTGGAAGAAACGCAAATACTTAGCCTGCTTCACTGTGAGACAATAGCGAACATCAACTTGGATGTAGACATGTAGGGGGTCTCTGAATGGGTTGTCGTGAACGGGGTGGGAGTGTGGGAAAAGGTTACCAGCGGCAACGAGCTTCGAAGCGGTTTGAGAGCGGTTTGTAAAGGGGTTGTCCGTCAAAATTGACTTCGATTTGGTTTTCTTTCGCTTGAAACGAAAAGTTGAACTCAAAGTGGTAGGAGGCTCTGAGAGAGTACTGCTAATCTGAGATTCTTGTTAGGCATTGGTGAATAGAGTCAAGTCATTGGATTTAATACCTTCTCAAGGCCGTTTTGATTCGAGTTGGATGTCACAGAACCTCGGTTGGACTTCCCACCCTTTAAAAGTCCTGATAGCGAGAAGGAGCCTATGAATGTCAATAGTCTGATCAAAACGAAAGAGAGTAGTTTCAAAGGATCACTTACGAGGAGCTGGACCAATTGGCTTTCTGTTCTTTCTCCCTGGAAAAAGAGTTGCCCATTTGCCGGATACAGGAGCTGTTGCAGCAGATGCTTGACTACACTCTGAAGAGGTGATACTAGCGCCATCAGAGTCGTTATCGGAGAGCTGGGTTTGTGAATCCGCAACTGCAGCACACTAAGGACGAACGTAAGCTTGATTCAGTAAGAAGCAAGAAAGTATGAACTTACAGTGTGGTTCTTTGCTTCCAAGTCCTCTGCAGCACTTGGCTCTGGGTGAGGACCAGATCCTTTGGCGAAAAGAACGGGGTTTGAGCCGAGGGGGTTAGGGTGTGGACCGAAGTGTGAAGGTAGAGTTGCATCCAGGGGAGGTTTTCCAGTGGTTGTGCTAGGAATGAGTTCGGTAGAAGCATTATCGGATGCCTCGGCCAAGTTGCCAGGAGTATTAGTAGTAGAGGAACGAGAAGAAGGTCCCGGAGGAGATGGCGGAGTGATATTGATAACCAGCTGAGGAGGAGGAACAGCTTTAGGGATAGAGATATGCTCAGGCCATCGGATAGCGAAGTGAGCAGAAATCTGATCGCCACCTTCGGCGATCTTGGCCTCAGCGCCGAGGGCTTCAGCGATAGAATCAAGGACACTGTCCTTGAAGACGGCAAGGGTTTTCATCTCGGAGACGAGGACATCGATATCGCCATGATCTTTCTTGCCCGGTCCTTCCATAGGGCAATTAATCCAATGGAATTTCTCACTCAGGCGTCGAACAACTAGGTTCTTGACTTCGAGATACACCTCGTTAGGCATGCGAGGTGTCTCCAGAGGAGGATTCGCGTGGGCGAAGGCCTTGCCTCCCATGTTTGCGGTAGTGCAGCGGAGTGAAGCTTTGTGATTGAGAAACAAGAAGGGCAGGGGGCAACGAGCCCGACGAAGCAGGATATGATTCTTTGTTGTAAGTGAGTAAGATGAGCTTTGTTGAAGGGAAGATGATGGTTTAGTATAATATAAGAGGAGATGTTTGTGCATCACCACACGAAATATATTGTTGTGAGTGGTTGTTGTGCTGGCGGTTGGGAGAGGGAGAAGAGAAGTGAAGAGAGCGGAGTGACTCAGTGAATGTAAGGCAGCCCAGCCCAGCTCTGGTGCGGGATGCAGCTGGTCCAGGTGCATGACTAATTTGAGTGGCATAAAAAATACGTACCACATGTTAGCGCAGCCCGCAAATTCCCACTCAGCAACTAACACTGATACACCGCACTGCCTCTCAGACACTGCAACACGGCACGGCATTTACTTCAGAGATAACTTCAAAAACAATTCCAACATGTTCTGGGACGCTTATTTCCACAGTATTCCCTCGCCCGAGTTCAACCTGGTTGTTCACATCATTGTCTTGGCTCTCCTCTGCCTGGTCTGTAAGATGATCGAGCTTGGCAATCAGGGTCTTCCTAGGGGGTGGCTTCACATCCATCGAGAGGATGGATGGGCTGAGATCAGAATTGGTTGGTGAGAGTCTCTTGTATGTATCCAAACTTGAACTGTTTTGTAAAGCTTGACTGACTTTGAAATCGAAGTTATCGTTTCCCTAAGCGACCCGTTACCGGCTACCATCCCATGACCCTCTGCTCGCGTTCTATCTTGACGTTGAATGAGTTCCTTACGCATCTTCCTGATGGAGGCTTCTCTTAAGTTCATACTATCAGGATGGTTAACGGCCTTTTGGAACTTTGCCTCGGTGTGACTCAATGGCACTGCCGGTATGACACTTTCCTTTATTGCCTCCTACTTAAGCTCTAATTGGCTGACTCTTGAGTAGGCAGATATCCTTGTCTCTGAAGCTTTCGAGCCTCTCATACTTCGTACCTAGGAATAGCTGTGTAGCACCCAGCCACCTTGTCCTTACCGAGGGAATATGTTTTAACAAGACTACGATCGTGGACGAGCAAGCAATGACGATATAGTTTGAGAACACTAAACAAATGTTCTCTCAGCCCCTTCTACTACCTTGCATAGGTGACATCAAATGTGATACTTTGCGTAGGCTTTGCGCTCCAACAGTACCTGACAGCAATCACCCATGATATAGCATACGACTTCAGTTTCACTGCCAGCAATGTAGCATACAATTTCCGGTCACTTAGCCTCCTGACTTTGAAGTATGAGTATACCTGAGTCTTCGGCCCAATAATCTTCGACCCTTTCCCTGTGTGGTAGCGCGAGGCAAGGTGCGTGATCTGCGGCAGCTCTTGGCCAGGTTCACCTATACCTAACGCTTCTCAAAACACACATCAGGCAGAATACCAATTGCTCTCACAATTGCCTAATAGTGGCTCTTGTGGCAATTCTCTGTGCATCTAGGCCTGAAAACAGAGTGTGAGATGTACAGCTCCCTAGCCAGATTCAACTCTAGATAACACTCCTCAAATACACTGCTGACACAATTGCTGAAGACACATAAACATATCGACTGAGCCTTCTGCCCAACTAGCTACTATCTTCTCTCTGAGTAACCCAGACCATTATGTTGATAAATTTCGTAGCAAGTCTGGTGACCAATTGAACACCCACCGAAAGGCTATCTCTAATGACGACAGAGTATTTGAATACCCAAACAAAAACAGAGTCGTGCCTATTGTAAATTAATAGAGCTTTTGATCTTGTCTCTTCGATTTCAAAATAGAATGCTATAAAAATCATCTTTATTTTTCTCCAAACATCCTACTGGCCATACCAGGCCTCAAGATCTTAGGCAAAAATTCTTTTCTCCTTAATACCGAGTGATTATATCGTGCCTTTATCTTGAATTGGGTGGAAAGCGATAGGTTGAATGGATTATGGTGATAAATCTTAGTTTCTGAGAAATATTAGAATTCAACTTTGTAAGACTTGGCTCAATACAGGCACCAATATCAATGAACAAGACAAAATTTGAGCAACTGTACAGTTGAAATCATTCATCATTCATGGCTTTGATCATCACCCGGAGCTGTAGTCTCAGTCCCTCCTGTTTTTCCCCTCAACCCAGCTATGGCCCATTTGAACTCAGTCTTCACATCTAGATCCACCAAGCCTCTAGTGATACAGACTTCTGATGCGATGGCTGATCTATCGTTGACCCGTTCGGTCTTCAGCCGTATACAACGTAACTACCGAGCACAAGTCAGTTATCTCATTCATTTTGAAATAAGGTCAAAGGTCGAAATTTACAAGGGACCCAGCTGTGCATGTTTGGATTCAGCACTTCTTTCTGAACCCTGGCCAGCAGTACTTGGAAATAATATGGATCACCGTCCAGAATCTGCTCCTACCCGCGGGCGAACGCGTTTCCAATGATGTCTCGAAAATGTGGCAACTCGAATGCCCCAATCTCTTTGAGATGTCTGTCCTTGGGCCAAGGATTCGTGGGGACCTTGAGAACCTGCTCTACAACATCCTTAAAGCCGGCATTTTGAGAGTGTTCCTTCCAGCGAGTCGGCTCCCAGCCTGAGCAGCCAATGCGCTGTGACATTTCGAAGTAGGTCTTGCCCATCTCGATGTAAGCGGGATCAGGGGGCAATGTGCCGTCATCGGACTTGAAATCGGGAACTGAGCCTGAAAGCTGGAAGTAAGCGCCGGGCTTGAAATGGTCGAAGGCTTGCTGCATGAGACGAGGCCAATCGCGGATGGCCATGATGAGTTCTCGGCCATGGATGAGATCGAGAGTTCCTGCGCCCCAGAGCCAGTCGTCTTGAACATCGTCAATCTAGGGGTGTTAGCATGGCCCAAAGCGTTGTATCGGTGCAATGAAAATCAAAGGGTTTGTCGTTGACCTCGACTAACATACCTCGAAAACTATCTAAGGCGCTCTGGGCTTTTCGAATTAGGGAAGCGACTCTTCATGCGCGTCTTAGAGCGACTTCCCCTTTCTTTCAGCCTTTATAAAAGTGAGTTATAAGTGGTCTAGGATGGAATCATCTTGTGGGTTGCTATTGTGCCGACAATAGTATGCTGCTTCTGGGTCTTGTGCTGCCCCTGAACTTGGCGGTGGATTTGCTGTGAAAGACCTCTACCCCGTAGGAATCTGACAGGCTTCGGGGCAGGTTAAAATTGCAGTGAACAAAAATTGTTCGAGAGCAGAGCCTCAAGTACGTACCCTAAAAGGCACTTGCGAGAGATTTCGGGGCGAGTTAAAATTGCAGTGAAGGCGAAAGACACAAAGCCTCATTTCAAATGCTGTATGTCCGAGGTGGAGGTGTTCTCATTTGACTGTGGCGAACATCGATTCGAACGCATGGCGGTAGTTGCAACCTCCTACAGGTTGGTAAGCTTCATGGTACTAGAATGTATTACAGGTAAGTCAGCGCCCCTGCCAAGAGAGTTCCATTTCATTTTCGCTTCACTTGGAGTTAAAACTGCACCCTCAACAGAAGATTTTCAAAGAAGATGAGTCTGTATAAGCGCTTTGTCTAGTAAATTTCGATTTCAGAACTCCACGCCTCGGGTATCTTTAAGTTGGTAGTCTGTGACTGTCGGTATGTAGTTCGGCTTGATCTGGAATGCTCAAACTTTGATTGCGGATGATGTAGAATATAAAAGGCTTCATCGAAGCGAGAATGCTTTACATTTGAGGTTTGAGAGAGGCTGGTCCTTGGCTCGTCAGAGTTGAGCTGCAATTCTCTGACAGGTTGTATGAGAGCGGTATGGTGTTACCAAGCTTCTCTACCCGTATTGACTTTCATAACCGAAAATAATCCGCCACTCTCATGCTTACGTTACCTTGGACTCAACGGTCACACAACGACAATCTTTCGATCAACAAAGACATGTTTGATTTTACTAGGCCTTACGATCAGCGAGACAACACTGCATCTTACGCCTGGACTCAGTACCCTTCTTTATTCCTTTTCACTTCTTGCAACTTCCAATTCAGGCGTTCACAAGGGGACTCAGAGCACCATGATCGAAGCTCGAGCAGCCTTTTCCTTATTCGATTCAATGCTCCCCGGCCAGCTAGTTTCTGACGCACCAAGGAGACATAGTAAAGCACAATAGATTGTATGGCCTCTCCTATCGAAGTCTCGTTGTTACGCAAGTTCCCCCTTTTTTCCATGTCGAAGACGCATCTCCTTTGAGTTTGCGCTGATGAATTCTCCTAGTTCCATAATTCCCCTACCAAGCCCGACGCAATCCTCCACAACAGGGCATCCATCATAGCTATGAACAACATTTCAACATTGAAGCGATTGTCCTGCCTGATATATCGAAGAAGGGGGGCGCAAGACCGGTCATGGTCTTATGCACATCGGATAACCAAAATCGATAATTCTGTATTCTTTACTGGCTTTTCGAGCCATATTATTGATTCATAGTAATGCTTAAAGCAATACCCGGACTAAGAATACAGCAAGATACTCTACCCGTACCATCGGATCTAGTAGAGAAAGTCCGACATGGCCAAAGCCAGGGGTACCATGGCCAGGACAAGACCGGGTACCAATCCGGCAGCAGCGTTATTGCCTGGAGCAGCTGTAGTGGTCGTCTCGCCACCAGCAGAGGTAGCAGAACCACTTGTCTCGGCGGTAGCTGTAGCCGTGCTGGTCTTTGTCGAGGTACTCTCCTCCTTGATCGCCTTCTCATACTGCTCAACGACGAAATCAACAACCTCTTTACCGTACTTCTTGAAGTACGACCCATGGACCTCTGTGTTGTTACCAATATCACAGTATGTATCGCCTGTGTCACAATACGAGCGCATGATGTCGCTGTAATTATCCTCGCACAACTTTGTGGTATTACTCGCGAAAATCTGCAGCCACGCGTTAGATTTTGAAATGCGTTTCACAACTTTCCCTTGTGTACTCACTCCGTCCTTTATGCTAGTGCCCTTGTCGTACGTCAAGTTTGCCACGTGGCTCGGGTCCCCGAACATGACGGCCGCAACAACTACTTCATTTAGTATTTGTATGTGCAATTGAAGCCTGCAGGGATGCTCACCGCTGTCTTTGATGAGACTCGTGGTCAAGGGCTTGTTTTTCACAAAGCCCCCGCCGCAGAAGGTATCCGTTACAATTTGTCCACCCTAATTGATCGTTAGCAGCGTGCCATGAACGGTGTTGAATGTCAACAAACCTGGGAGTAGCCTAACACGGCGATTTTACCATCAGGGCATGAGCTATGATAGTCAGTGAGGGCGGTCGACAGGGCCTTGACACCATCGGTCTCGGAATCCTCGTAACTTGGGTCCTCAAAAGTGGCAGGATAGTCGAGAGGGCTGATGATTGAGCCGTTGACGCGTTTGGCAATGCCCTTTGCAATTTCTCCGATGGCTCCGGCTCCCTTGTCCTCGCCGGTGCCTCGTGCAGCAATCATGTACAATCCATCAGCGCATTCCGTTTTCTTTTGAGCGAGCGTTGTGGCCGCAAGAATGGCAGTAGAGAGAGCAATTGGGCGCATTGTGATGACGAAGGTGAAACTAAAAGATGTTGACAAAGAAAGACTGAACTCACGGACAGGTAGGGTATTCGGGGGGACTTATGTATGTATTTAATCTCCCATGCGGACCAGCCTCTTCTAGATTGACCAGGTTTGTCGCGTAGAAATCGCTTTTGGATCGGGAGCTTCCAATGGTGGTTTAGTTCATCCTAAAGAGATGGAGAATCCTTGTAACCCCGCAGCCTGGGCATTGGGGAGTTTCTTGTCAGCCACCGTAACAGGTACCTATTTCGTATCCGATTCTTCACTCAAAAACATCATCTCAGGCACGAGTCAAGGTGTGGAGTATAGTCCATTCATGTTGTTTGACTTTGTGTTGGGGCTGGCGCTGGCGTTGGAGCTTGCCGCCTCTGACCTGTCAACCATTGTAGTTGTACATCAGTAAACTCACGTAGGAGCTGCTGGCAGGCCTTATCTCCCTTCTACTCCATTAGAAAGGAATTCTTCTATCATTTTCACAATTGCCCTTTCAATCAGAAGGTGCAAGAGACAGTTGTCCGGGCAGGGAAATATAACGATCTTGGAGAGATGTGTTTTGCAAAGAGGCGCTCAGTCTCGTGATCATCAATCTCAATAACCCCACAAGTTGTGATCCGAGGTTAAACGACTTTCCTTGTGAAAGGTACAGGGGAATGGCAGTAAGTATGGCTCCACTTTGATTCTAATGAACAAAAATACTAGTATGAGTTTATGATGAATTTTTTTTTTACCAACGTTACAACTCTTGGACTAATTTATCTTTGCCGCCCGTTGTGAGGTTTACTGGGCTTCGTTGACGTGAAGGGAATGTAATTCGATCTAGTCTCAGTCAGGGCATCAATTTACTTAAGACCAGTCAGCAATGAATTCATTACTCCGCCAAGCAATTAATTCCCATTGCATTCGATTAAACAAGTCACTTTGTAGTGTCGAAAGGTGCAGCCTTTGAATTTTGATTCAGTTCACCTTATCCTGAAGCCTCCTTGGTGGCACAACCGACTCCACTCAGACATATGCCTACTTCTGGAACAACCACTTTGCATTTTTGTACGCCTAGACACAACATGAGGACTTGTACGAAGATATACTTGAAACATGAGATGAGATGTGATTTGCACACGTCAGGACATGAATTGTCGCCGAAAAGTTTCTGTCACACCAGCCTTGTATTACAGTTGGTACCAAGAACGCCATAGCGGGCTCAGGAAATTGAAACAAGGTCGCATCTCCTTTACAATTTGGCTTGTAGGATACGCCCCAATGGAGCCGCGCAATTTGCAAGGCTGTAGCCACGAAAGTTGCTTCCAAGAAAGAGATCAGGGGCGCTCTACCAGGCTGGTACCCCAGTATCTGAGGTCAAGGAGCATCCTGGGCTCGCTAATTTCCAAAATTGAGATTCGAAGACGGTACGAACGGTTTAGGTCTGGCCTAGTGATTTGCTCGAGCAAGTGGAGCGGCAGATGGAGTAGTTGGAAA
Source organism: Fusarium beomiforme (assembly GCA_002980475.2). NCBI lineage: Eukaryota > Fungi > Ascomycota > Sordariomycetes > Hypocreales > Nectriaceae > Fusarium > Fusarium beomiforme. The sequence continues at coordinate 120,074 of PVQB02000467.1, read as the reverse complement.
GTCGAAATCCGTGGTAGGTGTATCACCCAATACAATCGGGTCTGACCGTTCCGTAACTATAAACCAAATTAGCATCGTCAAAGTCCTTACAGGACTGACGAGTCTATTCATATAGACTCTCTTGTCGTTTATTCCTTGATTCTCTCGATTGATCACAATCGAAGTGCAGACCGAGCTTCAGGGACTCGAATACGGTTTGCAGCGTGATATAAAGTCACAGTGCCTCCGAATTGAGGAATTTTGAGCCTGTGGTATGACTCCTTGTCGCGATGGAGTACTGTCTAATGTCTTTCTGTGGAATTCTTCAACTACAGTTGCTTTGTTCCCACCTCGAAAGGATCAAGCTGCGATAAGGAGGGAAGACGCCTATTTCTGCCGTCCATATATCGATATGGGGGATTACCAACGCGGTCCTTCATAGTTATCCTGCTTGACTTATGGCTTGCGAGATTTCCGGTCGAGCTTGGAGCTGTGGTTTTCTCGTTCGGAGGCACTTTTGGGTCAAGTCGGATCTTGTCCTCGGGAAAGGGGGTTTCAGACGCTGTCCTCTGATGGTCGTTAGACAAGACTGGTGCCTTAGAGGAAGTTTATGGTATCGATCAGGTCTCGCAGTTGAGTGATATGTAGAACAGTAATGGTTTCGTTCTCTGAAGCTTGGAGCGGTTGGGGCTAGGTTCGGGTTTCAGACAGGGGCGACGGCATTGACAGTTGGTAACTATAGACCTTGATTCTCAATGAGTTAGCATAAGGATACAAAGATTTTGAAGTCTCTTGTGGTTGAGGCCGCTCTCAGTGTTGACTTGGTAGTATAAGGTTGAGTGTCAAGGTCGACAATAACGGGGACTTGAGATCGCTTTTCCATGCCTTTGGCCCCTTAAGAACACTGGGTCCATCTATTATGTTGTATGAGAGGGATATGGGTTGCTTGGCTTATAGGGCGTACTCTTGTCTGCGGAAAAATCAAAGTCGGTCGGTGCAGGGGAGGTGACAAAGGAGCAAACTGGGGATGCATAACACAATGCAACAAGCTTGATGGGACTGGAAGCTGTTTGGCAAAGCCATGAGAATCTATGAGAGCCAGAAACAAAAGAATTATTATTTTGTCTACATCAAACAAGTGCCAAGCGAAAAACAAGCGAATGACGGCAGTGCCTTTAGAGAATGCTCAAGGCCCCCAATCTAGGCTTTCAGTGGTTAGAACCCTGAAGCGTAGAGATTCCAGTGCTCCTGCGCTTCCTTCCTTTTGCTTATAAAAACCTTTCCATGATTCTTCCCTTCCATTTTTCTTCTTCCTTTCAACATCAATCACAAGATAGCATCCCCCTTTTCTGCCACCACAAGGCTTTCATCGATCAACAAAGCCTAGCCGCCTGGCATCGGGCTTTCACATATCATCAACATCCATCAAATGTATTAAGCCCGATGCCAGGCGGAACGGTGCACCGATGGCCGCAACGCAGGTAAAGTTGTCATTCTCTGCCCTCAACGTGAACATACTGACTCTTCCATAGCCCAACACTACAGTCAACGGGGCCATCGGTGCACCCAGCTCGTCTTTGCGAGCCACTCGGTAAGTTGTTGATGTCTTTCCACGGAGTCTCCAGCTTGACTTAACGCTCTAGCAGGGACGAAGCTGAAGGATGCTCATTTTTGTGGCTTTGGGAGACAGTTATTAGTGGCTGGTGGACAGGGCATACAAAACTGTCGTCGAATGCAACCACGGCAAGAAATATGCCCTGCCCACCCCAAAAGACCACTTATGGCCCAAGGTAAGACATCTTATCATCTACATCGCTTCGTCCATGGTTGACAGTCTGTTTGTGCTAGTCAACGGGACACTCACGCATGGGGGAGGTCTCAAGTTCTCTTTCACTCCTGTTTCCCAGCATACCACACCAACATCAGCTTCAAGAACAGGCCTCCAGTCAAGTCACCATATACATTAGTCAAGCAGACAAGGCAAGGATCCCGACAGCCTGCTTCTTGTCCATTTCCCTCCCAGTTACCTTTCCAGGTCTCCTCATCCAAGGTATGCCTCACGAGTGTCAGTTTCAAGAGATTTTCAAACTAACATATCTGTAGAAGGCACGATACAAGGCGTTAGATAAGCTTTAGCTCTCGGTCAAGATGGATTCAAACAAAACTTCAAGAACGTATTTTAGGATGAACGCATCCTTCCACACATCAGCAACTACAAGCCCCAACGAATATCTTCGAGCAGTCAACATTGTCTCACAACAGATCCTTACTTCTATAGTTGCACTGATTCCATCTTCCTCCCAATCTTCTCCTACAGAGCACTGTCAAAACAAACGAAGGGTCTATCGTGATGGCTCTCTTCGGCTCGTCCTACCGGCCTTACAATCAAAAGATCTTGGCACATCGTACCCGGACCCTCTCTCCTTCTTAAAAAGAAAAAAATCAGTCTTTGCCTACTTCCATATAATGTCTCTCTCCTTGTGTTTCTGGCTTTGCGGCATATCTCGCGGGGGCTCTGCTTCTGATCCAGAAGCCCAAAGACAAGCTTCAATCTAGGACACACTCGTCTGCAAGCTACATGCCCCCGATAACTTCCTCGTCCAAGAGGAAAGCTTTAGGATAACCGTCTCATCGTGCTTCCCAGTCATTCTTCAGTGGTGGGATTATCCAATAAACAAGCTTAGCCCTTCTCTGCCTGCAGCCATCAGGTCATCGTCAACAGCTGTGACCGTACCTAGAGAGTCAAAGCTACTCACCTACCTATTGGTGTGCAATACAAAGCTTAGTGTCACAGTGGCTGGAGTTTCAGAGAGAGTTATTAGTTGAGGTGATAAGAACATGGTGGGGGGCTGGAGGTATCTGGTACACTGTCTAGACTCTGGTTTCTGTCATACCAGTTAGAGTCGAGAGCTTTGTGGGTGCCTTACACTGGGACGAAATTGTAGACTGCTTGAGTGGGGTGGTTGTATCTGGAATAGCACACTTTCGAGGGATCATGGTAGGCGCGTAAGTTTATTTAGTTGAATGAGGAAAGAACTAGAGATATTGAATCCCATTAATGTAAACAATGTGTACCCTGTGCCTGGTACAAACAGGACTTATCGCCTAAAATCCTTCTCTACCTTGCACAGCCTGGAAAAGAGCCTCTCTATTCTAACAGTCTTCCTACTGGCTGTTACGGGCAGATACTCCTACACGATGACTCCAGCTCAGAGTCCTCCCTCCTCGCTGCTAATGAGCATGAGACGAATAGCAGATCGAGCATGGTATAATTCTGTCCGTCATCCCTGGGTATGGACCATCAGGCGAAGAAATCCTACTCCGCAAAATGACAATCAGAGGCCGTCATTGGTTTGGCCTATGTGTCGGCCAAAACCCAAACCTACAGGCTGAGAGATTTGAATGGCAGTGACATCAGTCCCGTGGGGTCAATAGAGTTGTAGAATCGAGATATTGCTGCAAGCTTGTCCGGCCATGGAGCGAAGAGCCTGATGACCGCAACCCCAGCGATGAACCAGATAGTATGGATGAAGTTACAAATGATGGTCACGAGATTGTGGCTGTGTAAGCTTTGGGTGGTGATTGGAACATTATGCACAAGATTGATATATTTCAACTCGTTAGTTGGTGCCACGGGTCAATTGGGAATGCAGTGGAAGATTATGGCACTTATGAGTTGTCTATACTTCTAGAAGACGATTTGCGATAAGACTAGTATTTCTATTGCATAGTCGCAGTTCTAAGGCTCAGTATCTATAACTAAGAAGTTCTAGTAAGAGAGTCTGAAGTTCGTCAGATCGGATAAAGGCACCAGCGTGCAGTACGTTGACCAGGCAAAGCAATCGCAAGGGTAAAAGGCCTTTAAAGGACACATATGTCCTGTTATTTCCAAATCTACATATATTCCGTATAATTTTCACGTTGGTTGCCTCCCAGAGTCTTAACTTGGCATGCATACCGGGATGCACGCTGTGCCTTACACCAAGCTCAGATGGGAACTTGCCGAATCTTGCAACCACAACAATATTCTTCAGAACTGTTGGCTTCAACCTTGTCTTGTTACGCAATTTCTAAGCCTCAAATTTATACCAGGTGCATGGAAACTCGTCCCGTCTATCCGCACGCGAGGAGACAGCTGGTGGTTTTTCGAATATTCATGATCAGGCTCTATATAAACTCATGGGCATGATCAATGCATATTGTACCACCAATCTCCCAAGCTTTACTGTACTAGCATACTATCGGACCATTGTTCAGTCAACATGCCTACTGCTACCGAATACTTTGGCATATCTGTCACCAATATTGGCCCCCTTACTACCACTTACACACCTCCACCATCATGCACCACGGTAACAACAGATCATCTGATCTATGTCCTCCAAAGCTCGCTGGAGGCGGCGGCCGGCCCCCCAGACTGCGAGATTGATCCTGTTGGAAACTGTCTTCCTTCTGGCTCTGCTATAGATTCATTTATAAAGGAATACAATCATCCAAAATCTGGTCAAGGTATTCATGCCTTTCACTCTCCCGGAATTCAATGTCCCCGGGGTTGGACGACGGCCGCCGTGCTTGCTCATGGTGACAAGACTGGCTCTGAGGTCAGGAGTGGTATTTTTACCACCACGGTGAGACCAAACATATCAATGCCCGTTCAAATGGGTTCAGATGAATGGTGGCTCAAGGTCTTGGAACCTTCCGAGACTCTGGCATGGTGCTGCCCCAGGTATGTGATATGGCCTCTTCAAAGGGTCCGTCTTACTGTCTACTAACTCCATTACTCACAGTGGCTGGGCCGGTAATCTTGGCGGAGTCTGCAGGTCTTCTATAGCCCCTGCTCTTTCTGCTGGCTACAGCAGTGCTTGTTATGAGATAGTCCCCGAGGATGCCTTTGTTACAGTTCATACTGTCGATGGTGAACGTGTTTCCGATACAGACGGGCTAATCTCCTTAGTTCCGTATACATCGTATACCAAGGAGACGTTTACAATGACCGGAAGATGGCCTGAGCCTACCTTTCTTGAATCTTTGGTCCTTGCTAGACAAGTACCCGTCGTTGAGCTTGTCTACAAAGCTGAGGATGTCGAGGCTGCTAAGAACGGGCCCAAGGAGGATGATGACGACAAGGATGTGAAGGGCAAGGATGATGGTAACGCAGCTTCGGCTCTATCAAATTTTGGAGGCGTTCTTTCCGTGGTTGCTTTGATGGTTGGATTGCTGACTGGAGCCGGTCTCTTGGTGCCTTGGTAAGTTGGTGAGTTGGAACGTCTGGATGGGAGTTGTGTAGGCATTCTACTTTTCCTAGAACAATTTTTTATCCTTGAGTAACTGTTCTCTTTATCAGAAGTCAGGCATCTAGATTAAGCGCTGGAGGCTTTCTGCCTTATCGTCTGTAGGCGTGACTTGGTCGCTAGATACACGGATCAGACAGGGGGTTCCAGGGGAGGTCAATGCCTCAATGCTCAAATAGAAGATGAGGTCACTTAGCTAATTTGAATATCAGAGGATAAACTAAGCATTCTTTCTAACCTATCAATTTTCGCCTCTGGTTCAAGGTCTCAAGTCTCCTGGCCTTCCGAAGGGACTCGGGGGTATCTCTGTCAAGCTTATATACTGGATAGCCAAAGATAGGGCACAATGGAATTGAACTGCCTTAATTTTTCTGAACGATTTAAAGCTCGCAGTCGAGGGCTGTCTAGTTGCGATTGATGCCTATCCCGATGCAAGGTACCATGCACAGAGTGCTATAAGGGTGAACGAACAGTCTTCAGGTGAGCCTATCCATCTCGCCTTTATGGGGGCATAATATTCTCATTTCGATATCATGGTTTATGGCGCCTTTCCTTCAATCGGTCCCCAAAGTCCGCCTCAAAGGCCGCTTCTCAAGGCTGGGTCTCGGCTGTTTATCGTGAAGATACTCAAGCTACCTGTATCAACCCTTCTATTCGTGAGCTTATTGATAATGACAGAGAAATAAACATCTATCTTTTTTCTTGTAAATGTAGTCGAGGAGACATTAGTCCTTGATAGTGTCCTCTCATTCGCTGCGCAATTCGCTGCAGGCAGCTGGTCCCTGTCTTCAGCCAAGCATACTGAGTTGTTAATAATGGCTGCTTATCATTAATCGCCTGTTTCAATTACCATTCAATTGCCTCTACTGTCTCCTTCTTCTGTAGGTAGTTACTAGGTAGCCTCAAATATTCCGATACCTTGGCGATCAGGCAGTCGTCAGCGGAGTCCACTCGATGAGAGTCGGATGGGAAGGAGACGACCTTGTTGCTTCCCCCTAGGCCAGCGCATCTCGCCAACCTGTTCACCCACGCTCTTTCCCTTCAATCTTCTTCGTGCCCAACCATAAAACACTTTCCCTTCAACCTTGTCCTCTCTTCTTCTTTTCTCCATTGTCACCACACTCGTTCATGTTCATCCCAGTCTTGTACCCCAGCGTCTCTCGTGTATTTGCCCTTCTTGTATTTTGTTCAGCGTCTTCATCGTTGCATTCAGCGTCACCCTTTTATGTTCAGCCCCATTCTTGTATCCTAAGCGTTCTCATGTATCTTCCCATCATGTTACTCTTAAGACTCAGATTTGTTGACCTTTGGTCGATAATCATCACCGTCTCACACGCCCTATAACAACGGACAGTCCTTTCAATGGCTGCTACCGTACCCAGATTGGGCGAGATCAATTCAGGTGTCATTTTGCATTGGTCCCTGAACAAGCCGTGCAACGATTGCAGTGTGTGGCTAAGTAAGCCTGTTCACTCAATGACATTGGGCAACCCCCGATGGTCGTAGACCAGCTGGTACGTTTCCCCTGTGATCCCACTATGAAGTCCACTCCATTCGTGAACCTTGAATAAAACGTGTATCTCCATCTCCAGGCTAAGTTAATTCCGTAGAATTTCCGAATGTGTTTGGCCAACTCCATTGCAGATGGTCCATCATTGCCTGTGTGCCATCATGTTGCCCCAGTGCCAGCCAGTTTCGCATCCCTCCTGATTCTAATACGCAAAATGTTAATGATGATGTGCGTGTAGTAGAGATCTTTAGGGTAAAAGGTCTTACATTGCCCATCCAACCTACAACCATAGACCCAGCATTAGCAGTATGGATGGTGCTGGTGAGCTGCAATATTCCATCAATGTCGCCCACACTCACAGCATGGGTAGAGCACTTGACGGTCCTCCACGCCACGCCAGCTCAGTTGTGTGATGAACAATGCGACATCTACAATTTCCTCTTTACTTTCCAGAGCGAAGAATGAAAGATGCAAGAGAAAGGAAGTAAGAAGAGAGACCTGGGAAGGCGCAAACTTGTATCCTGTCGAGTGGGTCCGCGCGACGGACATTCACAAAGCTTCAACTGAGGTTCCTTATTTTACAGCCTGGATAAATGAGTCATACATTCGAGGAAACTTTGGCGAAACTTTAGCAAAGTTTGAAAAGGCTGCGACGGTCAGCTTGAATGTGTGTAGTCTGCTGTAAACTGATGCGTTTGGTTAAGGTCGTGCGTAGTAGACCTCTGCAGAAACACTCGCTCATGACGCTGGCTTTAATACGCCTGAGCTTTAGAAACACAAATCTACTCACTAGCGAATGATTAAATGTTTTGTTTGAAGGACTATGCGTTTCTCAACCTAGTTCTGAAGTGGTAGACTGGTGCGGCATCGGCTGGCAAACTTCGAGCACCTTCCCCAATCACAGTCCAAGCCTCACAAGATCAACTCAGCCGTATTTTAATAGTGCATTGTTTGCTTTTACTTTCGTAGGCGCCATAGGTAGCAGTTTAGCACTGTAATGGAGGCGCGACGCTTTCGTACATCAGTGGCAGGGCGGCTTGGTAGTTCCCTGGGAGCACTCGTACGTCATAGCAACCATCTAAAACGACAGGGCAACTGAGAGTCATTCATATGGCCATTTTTGCACGTGGGAGTATGAGGGAGTCAGTCGAAATTAATGGCGATGGAGCAGCCATGTTGTGTGATCGGCACCTTCAGCTTCTATGTGTTAGTTTTGACCATGGTTGATGGCCAAATACAACACGATCACTTCGCCCGCAACATCTCTTCGACACCTTGCGCATCCTGTGCACAATTCCCAGTAGGTCCAGTGTAAGTCAATCGCAATTCAAGAGACGCTTTTAGCCACATCCATCAACATGATGATCATCGATAAGCTTGTACAAGACACAGGACATCAATCCAGGCACATAAAATTAAGGCGATAGAGATCGGGTATCATCACAACGACATTCATTCTGTGGTGGTATATAAAAACGCCCTCGGCGTAACTCATCATCCTCAAGTTTTCACGCGTCCTCGCGCGCACCATGTGCATATTGATCCTACGCACGAACAAGTGCCTCTCACACTCAATGCGATTCAGCCTCCAACTCTTTAGGTCTCTCGTGCGCTGATTGAAGGGTTTGTCAGAGTGACTGTCATTCAATAAGGCTGATATATGTGCTCGACATGTCTGCAGCTCCCCAAAACAATCTCTTCCTATCAGTATTAATGGTCTGGTCTGATAGACTTGGTCACGACAATCTATAGAGCCTTCAACGACAAATACTTGAAACAAAAATGTAATTTTATCTTGTCTTCTCAGCCATCTTGCTCAAAAATGCATCTTATTTGTGATGTAAACTGTCTCCAAGCTGGATATCCTGTCTTCCATGCGCCCAACTCATGATGAAACCGGTTTTTGTTAAGTTTGATCCTAAGCAATGACTTTTCGTATGGGACAGTTCGAACCAAAGTCCAAATTTCGATATCGAGCTCAACTGATATCTTCTCTATTGCTGCGGGAATGTCTGGGCGTGGTTGGCCAAGTAATGTCATACCATGCTGCTGATTGAGGGACTGCAAGTTTGACGCCGAATTTTTTTCCACAAGTTGTAAGCCACGTTTGTGAGTGTAACGACGGATGAGAACCGTCCATGTGAGCAAGAGGATCCTTTTTGTTCCTCTCCCATCGAACAATGTGGTCTGTCGGTTCCTTTAGCTAGGCCAGATATCCAACCTGTTGGACTCCTTACCATACCAGTCATAACTCAGTTTGGCGCCTTGCTCATCCCCAATGGACTCTTCCAGGAGGCTTCCGAGGTTTAATTACTGGCATCTTAGCCACCTGTGGTGCTCCTACCATCGCTGGATCGATTCTCACCGGGTACGGCCTGGGTTTGTATTTCCAATAGTCATACCATTCTGCTTCTTTCTGTTTCTGCTTCTTCGTTACGGCTGGGCAACACCAACAACACATGGTCGGTATTCGAGAATATATATGGGTAGCCGAAGTTTGCCTTCTTTTTTTAAGTCGACGTCGTATCCGGGGGAAATTGCAGATACCAAGTTCGGGGTTGGCTTATCGGCAAAGGGGAAAGGATGTAGGTGGGAAGTGTATGCAGTCTTGGAGGAACATGAGCCGAATCTTGTGTCTTTATATATTTTCTGATTCTCAAAATCATATCTCAAAAGTTTGGTTCAAGGTTTATAATGATTAGATTTTCAAGTCATTTGCTGTATTATTCGTTCTGTAAGAGGGCTTAGCTTAACGGCTATGTCTTCTGGGCTGGCCTTCTTAGCATATATATAGTGTGATTGGCTCTATGAATTCAGGCATCCATCAGTAGGTCTCTGTTTCCGAGGTATATAGTACCTTGCGTCAGAGGCTATTTTGAGTTGTGACTCAATACTCATTGGCACACGTCTGTCGCGGACTAAGGTTTGAGTGCCCCTGGCAGCTGAACCAATGACTGATTTACCTACAACTCTATCTCTCTATACAGCGCCACTTAAACATTTTATAGAATTGTTTGAAGACAGATCTGTTGACTCAGCCATTTACAATATGTGGCAGCATTGTCTATAAGAAGATAACAGCATCTATCAAGCCAAGAGAACCACGTCGCAACCTGTATCATAAACTAATGCAAGATTTGATGTCCCAGATCAGTTCCGAGCTTAGTGTATATATCGTAACAACTTAGTTGATGTTTATTGGTGCGAACCCCTCAATGATGTAACCCGTTTATCATTATCACATATAATTCTGGGGAATTTGGTTCAAATATCGTGTATGTTTACCCCTTGTGGATATCGGGCCGTGTAGCTTTTCTGGTTGCGTCAGACAATGGGTCTAAGGCGTTGCCGGCCTAATCTCAGATTTACGATATGCCGCTATGCCTGATAGCAAATGTTGAGATATAAGAAGTCGTGCCCCCATTGAAATTCTTAAGCTTTCCTATCTATTTGTGTGTTAGCATTATTCTCTTCGCTTATTATCATCCATCGACAGCGGCACTGGGACCTTTCCTGATATGGCTTCCACGACTCATAAACCACTGATCGTTGACGTCGCTGCTCAGTCACAAAACACACCATCTTCTTTCGCTGAAAAAGAACGAGGCAACGCAACCTGGCACACTCTACTGTCGTCACCAGGAACGAAAACTACCTCATTGACTAGTGGCATCGCCACATGTCCGCCCCAAGGAACTCTGGCTCTTCATCGCCACAAGCAAGCAGAGATCTACTACATCTTATCTGGTTCCGGAGAAGTTGAAGTCGAAGGACAAAGATATCCAGTATCCAAGAGTAACCTTGTTTGGATCCCAGGAGATGCAGAGCATGGGGTGTTTTGCGGAGATAACGAACTGACCTGGCTTTACGTTTTCCCTGAGGATAGCTTTGATAACATTGTGTATCGATTTACAAGTGAGGTGAAGGATCTGACGGCAAAGGTCAAGTCTAAGCTGTAACAGTCGGGAGGCATGGAAAAGTGTCTAGGTTGAAGAAGTCCGGGGGGCATTAGAGAGAAGCTATCAGTACTAGGTCATTTTTTTATATGATATATAGCGACCAGCAAGAATGCCAAGAAACAGGGGTACATTAGTTTATGAATATAGCCGTATCAGTCTTCAGTCTATAGTACTCATTGAGTCAACAACCAACTTACTCACCGGACCTTCTTTGGTCTCTCTAAGTACAAGAAGTCTTTGAAACATAGCTGTATGAAGGTCCAAAGATGCCGAAATTGTTTTTCATCAGCTTGCAACTTTAAGTCTCAAATAGAAGGTCTCATAAAGCTTGTCAATCCCAAAGTAGCTCATGCTCTGGCTCTTCTCTTCAAGCAGTTCAAAGCCATGTTTCAAGTAGAGACCCAGAGCTCTTCGGCCCATGGCCACAATGATGACATCAAGGCCTAACTTCTTGGCTTCTTCGAGGCCAGAGGAGAGGAGCATACTTGCTAGCCCTTTTCGCTGGTGGTCTGGACGAACGCAGAGGTAGTGTAGTTCTAGCCGGCGTCAGTTCGAGCTAAGTCGCGACAGTCTTATGATGATGCCTACCCATACTGTTTTCCTGCTTATGTTTCTCTCTCCATCCGTCAATGTGGTCATCCAACTTATCATTATCTTCACGGGGGCTCCAATTCGTTTCCGCATGACGCTTTGCGAAAGCTTCCTTCTGTTCGTCGCTCACATCTGGTGTTTGAGCTTCGAGCCAGCAGTCTTTATGCGACTCTGGTAGAATCCACCGTGCATATCCAACGATGTCTCCTGTTTCAACATGAACTATCTTCTGATGTCTTCGCACTTCTCTGTTGGTAAGCAAGTTCTTAGGACTTCGGTCTGCGACACTTTGAACCATGGATTCACGAGTTCTGCCAGTCCACGATAGTCTCCACCATTCTTCTTCCCAGAAGGCGGCCACTTTGTTCTGTGCGATGTATTGACCATCCTCCACGCGGCACGGTGACTGAAGCTGATAGCTTGACATTCCTAAGGACTTGAGATATGGTGACGAGAGAAATATCCGATGTAAGATTATTGTTCAAGCTGCCACGTAGTCTGACGGGAGATTCAAAGACCTTTTGTCTAGTCCGGATCCTACAGGCCCTTGTCAAAGGCGCAAGGGTGTAGAACGCTATCTCATTGGAGTTGGCATTATCCAATATGCATCTAGACCGCCAAGCCAGACGAGTACAACATAGCCTCAAAAAGGAAGGGATTTAGTGACGCTCTAAGTAGAGCGCGCTTCAGTACAGAAGGTCTAGGACACGATGCAGATCTTCGACCACAAAAGAGAATTGATTACAGAGAGACATGAGGAAAGTACAGGAAGGAGGAATCCTTGCTGCATCTTCGACAGTCTCGAATATAATGTAGACTTTGGACTCAAAGTCTCCAACCAGTAATATCCCGCGTGACGCAATTGGTTAGCGTGTCAGACTTTTACAGCGAGGTGAAATCTGAAAGTTACGAGTTCGAGTCTCGTCGTGGGAGTTCTTTTTGGTTTTTTTTAACAATTTTTATTATTCCCCTTGTTACTTAAAATGAACAGGGATATTTTTCGTGCCGATCTAAAACGTTTTCGTGGAGGTACAAGGTTCGGAAGTCTAGAGGGCTCGAAGAGTAGGTGGGGTGCTTGGGCCCACTGCGTGTAGATACACCACGTGATAGCCTCTGCCGCACTCTGAAAGAACGAGAGAATGGAGGATGAATGATTTGATGGTATGATAGTTATGTTTAAAAAATTTGTTTATAGCGTAGGGTCTCTCTGATCTATTGGCATAATCCTGAGGAGTTTTGTTATAACAAACAGAGAAGCCGGCGCAGAACTCTAGGTTCTCGACTAACAAGACAGGCAAGCTTTTATAGACTCACACTCTCGATTGACACGCCAAATATTGGAGAAAGCATGGGACTAAAGCGCAAGGCACTGCGCGATACTGTATATATTCCGAGTGTTATCGTATCTTACTTGTTGGAGTTGGTCTTGTGCATTTGCGAAAGTTAAGGCTGGATGCCGGACTGGCTCCCCATTCCAGTACCGATGAATCCACATTGCTTCATGACCCGTGCCGGTTCGGCACAAACAAGTTCAATCCAAGATATCAAGAATTTTCGGCGATAAAAAGACAATTGCTATATATTCCCTTGGCTTACTACAGAAACACAACTGCAATCTGTGTCGACCATAAGAAAAATTACTGCCCAACCTCAAGTTACGCATATCGCTAAAGCACTCGAGCCCAACATGAACCTTCAGTGACAAAACTGAGAAAATGCAAAAAAAGGAATGCTTCATAGCAGCTACTGGTTTCGATCCAGTGACCTCCGGGTTATGAGCCCGGCTGGGATATGTTAGTACTCTGTTGTTGAGTCACATAGTGGAGAAGAAACATACCGCGCTTCCACTGCGCCAAGCTGCTTTGCCTGAGCTTTGTTGGTGAAACAGTGCACTTTTAATTCAGTATATGTATGGTGCTCACTCTTACGCATTCAGCCCTAGAACAAGAACAACTCGATGCTGTGCCATGTCTTATTCTTTGTTGACTTCTTCAAACATATGCAATGAGTTTTGTAATATTTGAGAGGTTCTAGCTGTCGATTCATCGTGATCAGCGTCGCTTGGATGATCTGCTGTCTTCATGTTCCCATCAGCGACGCCCTTAGAACGGCCGTCGTGTAACTCAGTCACAACATGGCCAACAAAGAAATTTGACTTTGAGGCCTTATTTCTCGTCTTGTGTATCATCGTAGAGCTTTCTGTCATTCGGCTTTGGCTCTCCTCACCTTGAGTGCTTCATCGCGCACACCGAATACTACTTACCCATGGCCAACCTTTCGTTTTTACAGGTTTTGCGTATATTCAAATCTCGTTAACAACGTAGATTCTATTATGCGTCCATTTTGCAATCTATGCAGTCGCCAGGAGCTTCTCATCTCATTCTCATCTCTATTCTCCGGAGGTGACGGAATCCGGTGCCGATCAGACAGTCCCAGCAGTACCAGTCCAAAGCATATTCTTCAACAGGAAACTGTTTGTGCTGTCTATTTCAGGCATGACTTACTGAGAAAACATCATAACTAAAGTTCACGGTAGATGGTAGTGTCCCTCTTCCGAACCAACACCTCGTGACCGTGCTATGACTCACAGACAAGAAGCATGATCGTGTCACCTCGCAAACTCTCAAGGAAGGCCTCAGCGCCCTAGAGTCACTCACAAGCGTCTCACTTGATCTAGGATCTCATATTTACTGGCATTCTCGTATTATCTCCAGAGTGATCCTAGTGTTCGTTGCTCCCAGTGATTGTAACTTGAACAGTAGATCACCATTTGCCCTTCAAACTTTATTCGGAAGACTTGAGTACGTCGAAGGCATGATAGTTGTCCCCAGGCTTTGATCTTAAGTCAGAATACACTTCATAAGTTTAGGATAGTTCTGTACAACCTAGGATGAACTTGGTGCACATTTTGATTAGCTGATTCAGAGTCTGCAGTTCTCAACCACCTCGAGCGGCACATACAGTTTGTCTTTCAAGTCTTTTTTCCAGGGTATCACCTTTGCTAGGAGCCATATTTAGGACATTTCCAACCTTACGCAAGCTTCCGGACCGTTACACCATCCCCTACTTCAGGCTATGATCACCGTCTCTACGCATCATATACGGCTATAGTTAAGCTCCGGTCTGTTGAGTCTCTTACCTGCCGCTGACGTCGTACTCGCTCTTTTGCGCGAAATGCCCGTGCTATGAATATCTGCCTTCGGATGAGGCCTGGTCTCGTTCTCGGGATGCTGTAAGTTCTTCATGGGAGTGAGCAACCTCGAATGTCACTTCGGCTAGCTTGTTGCTCCCCCCTGTGATACATAGACCTTGCTCTGTTCAGACTGTTGCGGTGAAATTTGGAATGGGCAGTTGCCGATCATCACACCTGGTTGCGTTATCCCAACATGCACCTTATAACTAGCGATAGCTCAAACACGAAGGCATACTTGCGACATACCATTGCAGAAATGAGACGCACCACTATGAGTTATGACAAGACGCGGTTAATGGCTATACTGTGTTAAACACAAGATATGCATGGGGTGCATGCACGTCCAGTCTGTACAGACCAAGACTTCACTCAGTCATCACTCAGGCAAACAATACAGAAAGTATTCTTCAAGATTCTATTAATTCATATTTCTCGCTGACATGCTTCCCTCCCTATCTATTCATATGTATCCCGCCAAAGCATATATCCTGAATTGCTCACTGGCTTCACAAGGGTATCTGCCAATCCCGGTACAATAGACCTCGCATAAAACCGCCCGAAAGATGCAATATTCAACAGAGAGAAAGCAAAAACATGCTGCAGTTAAACAATTCTGTGTCCTATACAGCGTTCCATGACTTTGGTTTCCCCGTCTCATCTCATTCCATCTTCCTTCAACACCGTGGTATCTCAAAACAGACAAATGACACTAACAATGACAAACAAGAAAAGATGAAGAAAAGAAAATAGGTATGTGGTGGTCCCAGATGCTGAGGCAGACAAAAAAGGAAATAATAACAAGAGAAAGTTCGTCAGATGGTGGAGGATGGGTATCCTGTCGTTATGTTCCTCGTCCTCCTCTTTAGGGGTAATTATTAGTACAGATATATGACAATGCAGAGGTTGAGAAAAAGAGAATAAACGAAATCATGATGCTCAAAGAATGCTTTTCCGTTCCGAGATTAAAACGCCTTATAGTCTCATGTCCCCGTCATCCAAGTAAAAGGTTGTGGGTGAGCCGAACTGTTGCTGTTGGGCTTGTGGCATGAAGCCGGGATTTGATGTGTACCCTTGTTGAGGGTGACCCATTCGCATTGGTAGTTCGTAACCCGCTGGTATAGACGTGGGAATCATCTCGGCGTACATGGCTGGCACAGGGGGCACAGCCTCGTGCTCGGAAGCAGGGCTCCCATACACGCTTGTCTTCTTCTTGGGACGCAGGTTCTCGAGGCTTAGTCGCTTACCCCAAGATCCAGGTCGTTTTGAAGGGATAGGAGTGGCAGGACGAGCAGCCACAGGTTGCTGAGGGGGCATGTAGACGTTGGTCATAACAGTATCCTGTTGAGGGAACTGCTGTTGCATCGCAGCCATGTCCCATTGTTGCTGAAGCTCTTGACCAGGCAGAATGTATGTCATAGAAGCATCCGCGAAGGTGTTCATCTGATCAGGAGCAAACTTAGGTGCATCCACGGGCCAGACATGCTCGTTAGGAATAGGGAACGGCGTGCCAGGGTGAGGTCCAGCAGTGAGATCGTCTCGAACCATAGGCTCGGGGAGGCCGTCCATTGGTGTTGTAGGTCGAGTCTCCTGCTTAATACGTCGGGCAGGGAACGAAAGTGCTTCCGGTGTTTGAGGGGCTTGCTTCGTCACAGTGACCATTGGTGTGTTGGTCTCACTGCTCTCATCAGTCTTGGCTTGAGTACCATCGGCATGGCCAACAGTATCCATCAAGCATTGAGATCGGAAAGGAAGAGAGAACTGCAGGTCAATCTCGCTTGGTGGGGGTGTAGTAGGGTTGGTGAAGGGCGATGTGCCAAGGATGAAAGCAAGACGAACAAGTGTTGAGATGTCTTGACCAAGGTGACGAGCCTCGAGCATACGCTTGAGATCACCAGAGGAGCGAGGACGCCATGTGAGTTGTAATCGCTTCTCCTTAGGCCAGATGCAAGTCTTGAAGACAGACTTGACCTTAGTTTGACGCATGAGATTTTGTACTTGAATCTTGTACTCCCAGTTGTTCACATCAAAGCCATCCTCAAAGTGTTTAGCGATGTGCTCAAAGTACTTATCACGGCTAGACGAAGCCTGGTCGTTGGTTGAAGCCTCAAAGACACGGTCCTTGCAGTTAGCAAAACCACAACCAAATACGACCTGAGGGCACAGCTCTGTCTTTGCTGTACTGTTAGGAAGGGCGTCCATGCGGTGTGTCTCCTTGGCGTGAGTGCTGTAGGCTCGCTCAGTAGCGAAGGAGAGATGGCAGCCCTTGGTCTTGCAAAGCCAAATCACATCAGCACCGTGGAAGTTGTAAAGATGCTTCTTGAAATCACTTTTTCTGCCGAAACCAACGGGGTTGTTATCCAGGAAACACATTGGGCACTGATATTTCTTAGAGGTTGGTGTGACATGTCGGGGCGACGGGTGAGAGGTGACATCGCATGAAGGGATGGGTGACTGCATGAGATTGGGCGAGTCGAGCCATGTGCGATCGGAAACTTTGCCGATCTCACCGTCGTGAATCGAGGGAACGTCACCGGCGTTATCCTGCCATGTTGATTGGGTTCGGATCGAGGCCGCATCGGATCGTGCATGAGAGGCCTCAGAACTGCTCCATGCTAATGAGGGAGCGCTGGTGTTACTGAGGAGTGTTGATGCTGAAAAGGTGGATGCTCGTGCTATGAATTATTAGCAAATAGGCTTACATTGAGATGTGTGGAAATCACTCACATCCAGCACTCAGACCGCTCAGAGCGCAAACCAGACTCGAGACGCCATAGCGACGAGCAAGTCCCAAGAGAATATGCTGGTCCTCTTCGGACAAAGGCCTCACCTGCTCGTCCTGGACGGGGAAGGGAAACATATTCATTTTGTAATTGAGTGCTGAGGGTCCGGTCGACAATGCGATAACGCGCACTCAGCGCCTGAGCGACTTATCAACAGTGACTGGAACAAAAGAGCAACGGCTCGTGTCGAGGTCGATGTCAGCAGTAAAAGACAGTTGCCGACGGTGTGACTTTCATCAAGTTTGAGTCGGCAAGGTCGAATTGACAGTCGAATTGGTGAAGCGTCGTGGATGCTTGGCGATACCAAGGAGCGTTGGTGAAACTGAGTTAACGTCCGGCGATAATAGATCAGCAAACACGGTTCGAGTCGAGTCGTGTGAGTGAAAGCGAAAGGAGGGGAAATCGACAGCCCGCGACGATTATTGTGGTAGTTTAGTCGTTGAGTCGTAAGCTGAGAACGCTTCGGAATGTGATGCGATGTCTGCAAGTCTGTGGGTATTGTGTATGTGATTAAGAGCAGAACAGACAAGATCAATTAGTGTAAGAGTGAAGAATAGACGAGACGAGACACGACGAGACACGCAAGGGCCCTTGTTTGAGATGGGGAGCAGTCCAGTTAATAGAGAGGGTCGGTCAGAGTCAATCAGTCAGTCAGTCAGTACGGAATAAGTCTGAGGAAGAGGGAGAGTAGAACTGAAGAAGTAAGTGTAGGTAGATAGCGTAGGGCAGGGGAGGGAGAGTCAGACAGACAGACACAGACGGGCGGACAAAAGAGGGAAAGTGCTTCTAGAAGCCTTCTTCGAATCCCTGGACTTGAATGAGACATTATAACGGGCTTGCCGGAGTGATCGCTGAGAGTCGGCCCACGCCTGGCCTATCCATGTCCTGGCTAGTCTGAGGGTTAGTGCCTCCGTCAGCCAGGGGGCCCCTGTTCATCACCAAGGCCGTTTCAGGAACGTCATTCGCTCAGAGAAACTCTGTTTTTGCAGACAATCTCCATTTCTTGTGACGTGCCTGTCGATGATGTACTTTTCGAGTTTCACATCACATGCGGATCAACAGGGACTGGCTGCTAATGCAACTACTTACTCCTTGGCCATCCATTGACCTCACGTAGTTAATGATAAACACAGAAACACTGCAGTGGCTTGAAGCCATTCAGGCGTGCCTTACTGAATACTCGATAGCCCGATTAACTCGGCCCTCACTCTTTTTGGTGTGCTAAAGTGACCACTGCCCTAGACTAGTCCAGCATAGTCAGTTAGTGGCTAGTGATTAGTGGTCACAGCCCAGCTGGGTAGCAACGGGGCTACCAAGTCAAGTCCTGAATTGCGACACCATGGATGATGGATCCCATTAAAAAAAAATTGGCTGGAGCTACCGATAACTCATCTCATCTCTGCAGTGAATTTTAAAGTGCGTAAGGTAGCCAAAAACAAGGGCAAATTACGTTGCAAGTACTTTGGTTCCCCTGCAGACAAGTCAGCCAGATATTATTACATTACGTAGGCGGGCAGCATGACATGAGCTGCTGAAACTGTTCTGCCGTCTTTCTAGAAGAAGCTGCATGCAAGAGAGATTACATTACATTTGCTTTTCAACGCGATACAACATTGAATACGGAGTATTAATGTAGGGTTCATGATTTCATGGTGGGCTCCTTTTTCTTGACTTGTCCTGTGCTTTTATGTGAGTGTGTTACTGCGACTGAGTGGGTGGGCTCTGAGGTCAGTGAGTTAATCACATCGACAACCTGATGAACCCTGCTGCCTCGCTTCGGATCGTTTTGTTTCCTTCTCAAGTCAAAGTCAAAGTCCAAGCCGTTCGAAACCGTTGACCTGACCTGACCAGACGTTGTACGTAACCGAATCAGCACTTGATCACGCACAAACTTTACTTTCTAGGGACTTAGTCAGAACAACTCTATTGCTACCAATCCCCCCAACGCGCGAGCATAAAACGTGGCTTCCGAGTATCGGCACCAAACCTGATGCACTCTCCCCACTTGACTGTAAAGAGAGAAACCAAGTGAAGCCAAGACCCCGTAGTAGCAAAGCGCATCAGCAATAACCCGGGCCAACAGACGACCCTGTTTCAGCGGGAAATGAAGATGGGCCAATCTCTGGCTTCTGTTGTGCAAGACGGCGTCTGAATGGTCTGCCGAGACCTTACGGTGCGGAGTTTGGAGGGTCGTCTCTCGATCGTATTGGCTTGGGCATGGGGGGAACATGACACCAGCCTGGTCAGTGTCTAAGCCACTTTAGAGACGCGACCCCTTGTAAATGGATTTTTGGTAAAGGAACCTCAGTGAAAAAAAAGTGCTGACCACAGAGAGACAAAAAGAGGTCAAAACATTTGATCAGTGTGGATGCAGCCATCCTGGTTGAGGTGAGTGGTGACAGATCCGCCCAGCTACGGTGAGAGTCTTTGGCAAAATGACAGACAATTAACAGCAGTTGTCTTTCTTCACTTTCAACCCCATCTCATCATGATGACTTCTCTGTGCAACAATGGTGCTGCAGCCTGGTTCCCGGTAAATTGAGTCTCCAAGAGTCGACAGCAACGCCATTTCCGTAAAACAACAGCAAAAAAGAAAGGAGACAGCCCCCAACTTGCGACAGGTCACTTCACTGAAGACGCACGTCGTGCCGTATCTCACTCTGACTGAACTGAATGATTAGGGTTGTTTGCTTTGTTTCATCTCACGTTCTGACCGCTTCCCTGTGGCGTTTGCTTTTTCTTCTCGAAATTTTCTGGACCTCTTTTATCAATTGGTGGCTGACTTGCGAGAGCATCACTGGGTTGAAATTGCAATGCATTGCACGGTGGAGGGACGGATATAGAACTGTTTGGGTGTTCGCTCATGCAACCGAACCGAAGCGTTTCGGGCACCATGATCAGCACTATAGATCCTGAGCCATAGCCCGTAGATTGGTCCTTGCTTGCTTGGTTGTGCTCTTCTCTTGTGCTTGCTCTCTCGGTTTCCTCGTGATGGTACCCTTGTCGGTTAAGCAAGCAAGTTACTACCTACAGGCTGGGGCATCAGAAAGATGATGTGCTGCAGTGCATTGATGAATCGCCCACCGACTCCATCCATTCAATCAATATTGATTGTCACAACACCAACACATGCAGGACACACGACAGGACTTGCTTTTTTATCTCCTTCTGTTCCTGTCGTTTGTGAGGCATCCTATTCTTCATCGGGAACCCTGGTCATCAACCCAAGTCCTCCGATTTGCCCATGCTGCTACACCATTATCATGTAACTCATTTACCCTAGGTTGACTTCAAGACACACGCTTATAGCACTTATTTCAGCTCCTATCCCCGCAACCACTAGAGTCGAGACCACTCTAATACCACGCCACAATGGAACGTTATGGTTTATGGACCAAGATTCTTCCGCTCAGGCACAGCCGCACCAAGCCTTGATCAGTGATGCTGAATGATGATGAATCAGTCACGTTCAACTTCACGATCAACATCAAACTCAAGTGAAGTGGAGTGAAAGATGAAACTTGCTGTAACGACCTCCCACGTGGTCCATCCGTTCTGTAGATCTTTGACTGGACCCGGAGAACACTACCTTAATTTGCAAAGGAAAGGTGTTGCCCGTTGGCGATGTCCAGTGTGCCTGAGCAAGCAATCAACCCAACTGGAGGGCACCAAAGTCCACCAGTTCTTATCACGGCATCGCAGCCATTCCCCTTCTAAGTTCGTGGTCCGTACTCCACGTGGAGGTTATGCAGGTCCCCTATCTCCAGCATCCCCAAGAGTTTCACCTGACCTCCAACATACATACAGCCTATTGTCTAAGGAACCCCTGTCAGGGATGGCCCTCTTTACTTCCATTGACCTCAAGAGCAACGACGCCAAAAGCTGACATGTATTTTTGCCTGGCACGCCTAACCTGGACATGTTCTCGGACGGCAAGCCACAAACTCATGTAAACACATTCTGTGACATTCGACATGCACTATTATCAAGAATGACAAGCAGCCATAAACTCTCTCTTGCCGCGGCATTATCTATTCTGGATTTATCCGGCCAGCCTCCCGCAAGGCACCGCAAGCCCCAGGTTCTTATCTCAACCTCGCGGGGATCCTTGTGCGTGAGAGGGCTTAGGCCTCGTCCGGGAAGCTGGTATCCGTCCGCTTTTACCTGTGCTTCAGCCTTCTTGTATATGCCGCTTGTTATTTTTCATCCCAAATGGCGGCACTGATCACCTGTTGACTATGCGTCTTTCCGACTCCAGAGTAAAGAAAACGCCATGAACCATTTTTAGAAAAAAGAGCTAGGTGGTTCTCTCGGAATCATGGAGGTTTTACTTCGTTAGTGACTGGCAGTTGTATGCGTTGGATGCAATATCACCTCATCTCAGACGGATGTCAAACCGTCAGTTTGGTACAAAGATCCAAGCGAAAACAAATCTACTTATCTTCCCAAATTATCAGATGGAGAATCTTCCTTTGTGAACTCTATCATAGGCTCGGGACTTCAACCTCATAGTTTATGTCAGCGGCTGTTACCCTATATAACGCCGTCCGTCTGAAAGAACTTGGTATAGTTGCATTGGCCCTTGACATAAACTTTAGTGGTAGATCATTGCCCCAAATCGAGACATTATAATTCATTTATGTCTACAAGCAGTGTCACCATCAAGATGGTCACTCCCGGCAGTTGCAGTTGTTACTATGGCGTCACGCTATGTAACGCACATATTCATCCGTCACTCCCACTGACAAGCCGATAGAGGGACATGAACTTCGGAATACGCTGTACCTTGTAAACTTTATTTCATTTTGTTTCGACATCGATCTGGGTTATCCCTGGTTTCAGAATTGCTTTGTCAAAATGCGATATCGTGATCGTCAACTTGCTTAAACCTCAGAAGCTTGGGACACTCATCCGCGTGTCCGAGGCCTGCCGGATACCCGACTGACAACAGAAACGGAATCGCTATGAAGGAATGTGCAGTCGGGACCTTACGGATCAGACACCAGCATGTTATGCTCGATCGATTGCGGCATGGTCTTGACTATTGCGGCATCACCGTCATCGTGATGATAATCATGTCACAGGGTTTAGGGTTCGTCGTCTAAGCACATGTAGGGTTGTATCCTGGGAAATAATGCTATTCATTCAAGCACGGGGTATCAAATCCAATACACTTAGACGTGTAACCTGTCAACCATACCAAACAAACTCCCATACCTTGAGCACGTCCGTATACAATCCTAGCTTTTGAGAAATAGCATAACCACGAAAGGGTTCCAAAGTACTCCCATCCAAGATAACTAAAGAAAATTGTTGCTGGGTAACACGCCATGCCTTCTCTCAGGCGATAAATATATAGACGAAGAAGGAAAATAAGGAATGCTACAAGATCGGCATGAAGCAAGCTTCTTCCGTCTGCTGGTTGCTTATGTATAGGTCGAGTCAAATCCAAATTGCATGTGTGGATTCATAGGGTCTGTGGATGTAATGCAGGTCCCGTCAGACGCAGCTGTTGTAATACCCTGAGGTCCGTAGGGACCTGAGAAGCTTGGGCTCGACATAAACGTAGAGTCCATCATCTCGGTGTCTGGCATGTCTATGTCTTGCTCTGGGACATTGCCAGCAATAGACTGGAAACTTCGCAAGTCCTCGGCAATAATGCCACCACTAGCTTGCTGCATCATGGCGAATTGTTGCTGCTGCCGGGGATCATACATGGGTGCAGAAGGTATGTTGTACTGAAAATGGTGCGGCATAGCTCCAGGGGTAGCTGAGCTGACGGGCATAGTGTGGCGCGGAGCCGGTGCGGATCGGCCAGAGCGAAGAGGTCCTGGTCTGTGAGCATAAGCACGACGTTGAGCCATGTACGCGATGTTGGGGTTTGTGGTTCCGCGGGAAATGCGGAATTGGTGCTGATCCGTACTTGGAGATGGACCTGAGGGTGGCAGAGGAGGTGCTCGGGACTTGTGTCCCATGATGACCTGACGGCATTGGTCCTTGAGAGGGTTGATGAAATCCTCGCGATACTCTTTAATCGACGAAGGTTCTGTACCAAGAGCAATAGCATATTGAACCAGAAGCTGCAGGTCACCAAGATGCCTCGTTTCAAGGCGTTTTCTTAGAATACCGCTGGACTGAGGATGCCATTGCAGCTGACCTCGCTCCTCCTCACCCCACGAAGTGCCCTGCCAGGCACGCACGAGACCCGATTGTCGAAGGAGATTTCGCATTCTTCCAGAGTAAGTCCACTCTCCGCTGTTGGAGCCCTCGTCGAAATGCTTAACCACATGGGCAACAAACTCCTTGAAAATCGTGTCGGCTTCGTCATCGTTGGGCGATTCAAAAACCTGGGAGCAGTTCTCAAAACCACAAGCAAAAACAGTTTGAGGACATAGGTTAACCTTGGCTTCGTCAAGAGCCATACGAGAACCACCGTGAGCTTGTTTTAAATGTGTTTTGTATGCCGTCTGCCAGTCAAAAACCATGTCGCAACCCTTTTGGCGACAGAACCATTGGGCGTTGGTGTTATGGAAATCTTCGATGTGCCTCTTCAAGTCGTTTTTACGTGTACAAGTCTTTTGGATGCCTTCCTCCCTGCAGAAGCCACACGTAAAAGAGCCTTTTTGCTTAGGCGTGGGGGTTGTCGATTCAATGGACGCTGGTGACGTCTCCTCTTCCTGAGTGATGGAAGGGCGAGCAGCCTGTTTGCGACCAAGAAGCTTGGCGGTGCGAGCGGAGACATTCGAGATGATACTGCCTCGAGTAGAAGAGTTGTCGGACGAAAAAGTTCGTATGCTGGCCTTATCGAAGATACTTGGAGCTTCTTCTGACTTGACGGAAGAAAAGGTACTTGAGGTAATGACAGATGCTCGATCGTTGACTAGAGAGACAATATTAGCGGTGACCGTGTGTAGTCAATTTAATTACTCACTGGAGATGGACGACGAATTTGCCTCCTCGTTTATCAATTGAGCAATGCCTTCGCGACCATAGCGTTGCATCAAATGGCGGATTAGCTGCCGATCAAGAGAAGTATCTTGATTAGACATTTGAGAATGCTGCGAAGCCTGCGACACGCTATCGGCGTCGGACCACGAGTCCGGAGCCATGATGATGGAGATGATGGAAGAGAAAGAGCAAAGTCAGACCAACTCAGGGCTGAAGAGAAGAACTGGTTCCGATTGTTTGGGTAGTGGAGTCCAGCGACTTAACCCCCAAAGTTAGTGGAGCTGGTCTGGTATGGGGCTGGGTCAGGGCTTCCACTTTGGTGATGGAAGCCGATAACGACAGCAATAAAATGTAGTAAAAGGTCTGGAATAGCAAGAGACGAGAAGGGGTCGGAATAAGCGGGTATATAGTGGGAATTGAGAAGAAAAGACGAGAGCGAGGCAACCAAAAACAATGACAGATTGTTGAAGTTGCTTCGCGAATGAAAAGCTGTCCCGGAAGACAACAGGGATCAACTGATAGCGGGTGAGATAGCGGTATGCGATACAGTTGCTCTGGGGTAAGAGTAAGAGGAAAGATATGGGCGGGGACAGTTGGAGCCAAGACCAGAAGAGATGTGGTTTGAAACTCGAGGAGCAACAGGTGGTTATTATTATACTGAAGCGCTTTGAGTAACCCAAAAGATGAGGCCAACGATGAGATTAAGAGAAGAGATGAAATACCTGTAAAGATGAAAAACCCGCTCCCTCCTGGTGATGATCGAAGGAGGGGGACCCAAGCAATGGACATGAGGGCAACGTCCATCCATGGCATGGATGGCACCGCGTGGCCCTAAACCCAACTGGGTTCTCATGTTGGAGAATTTAGGACGACCCAATCGAATCCAGCCCAAGACTAGCCCAGCATGCCATGCCTTACTTCCATGCAGCATCCATGTTGCTGGAAATTATTAGCCTTGTACTGCAATTGCTCGAAGATCAATACTGAACCTTCTGATACAATACCTATCCTGGGAATAGCCTCAATCAAGGACTCTCCCTGAAACTCAGGGACTAGTCTCGCTCGGCACTCATAACCGTGGAGATCTAGAACCAGACCAGGGACAATTGTCGGGACTGGTAAACCATCACACCGGCAAAAGAGAAGAGCGTTGCAATTCTGCGGAGTACATGCGCTGTACGCTTGCTATGATCAGAACCTTATGCATTGCTGGGACACAGGGATGTTTCAACGGCCATCAGATTACTACCTAGGAGATGATGAGAATCGTAATCGCAGTGACAGCCAACGGTTGCTGGCTAGCCAGACCAGAACATGATCTACAACTCGCGCTTCGAACTCGTCATGTGGTGGTATGAGCTAATGATACCTGGGCATGGTTCAGAGTAATATCGACTCGGTCTAAAGATTATTCACCGCTGCTCAACATCACGACAAGCATCCCTTCATGAGCTTTCAACTCTCAACACCAGCAAATATCGGAATATCCCACCCACAGTCTCAATGATCAACGTTGGCCGAAATGGTCGTCTTTACTGGCCAATTTACGTTTCAATAGATAATTATTGCTCCACCAAGACGACATGGAGAAACTGTGGAAACTGAGCCGGATCCGCGCCGCGCCGCGCCGGACATGTAACGGCAGCTGCAGTCTTAGGTGAAAGTATCTCGTGATGAGATCGTCCTTGGCCTGGAGAAGAGGAGACGTGGTGAGATTCTTGCAGCAGCCCTAGCTTTGTTGGTGTGAGCATAGACCAATGCTTGGGCTCTTGTTAGTGGTGGAAAGAGAGTCTGGCAAGTTGTGCAATCCTTAAAACTCGGTATTAATTTACAACATTAAAGTGCCATGAAGCCTAAGATCTTATCTCAGACATCGCGTTGCAGCACAGTCAGAAATAAACAAACCTTGACCTGTAAGAATAAGGTCAACGTCTCACAAAGTTCTTTGAGGCGTCCAGGAACGGCGATTATCAGCCCCCGGTTAAAGCCGTGTAGCCAATGATAGTCCTAATTTTGGAGTGTCAGCATTATGTCGAGCCATTAATCACGACAACTCCAAATCCCAGATAAGCCCTCTTGGAGATCAAAAGGAAACCGCCACAACCACCAGTTCGTCCCAACGTATTCTGCCCTTTTCCCTGCTCTCTTCTTTGATATAAAGTTAAAAGGTGAAATGAGGCTCATTAGACAACGAAAAAAATGCCAGGAACCAGGTTCTTGCTCTCCCAAATTCCATTCTTCCCAGGTCTTCCCTTACACCAAGTCCATGTTTCTGATTCGTCCGCCTCAATTATTCCAGGTCCACCCCCAGAATCAACTCTAACCGGCTTAATTAGTCCCATTAAAGAAGCTAACCTGGGAATGTATGACTGGAAGTGTTGACACATGGGAAGATATGACTGTCCAGATCCTCGTTCCCCCTGTCACTTCACTAACATCTTTCGGCCTGCTTCCGTGACCGTTGCGCTGGGCTTCAACAGATTCAGGCCTGCATTAATTAATCTTGTTGCTCCCAAAAAAACGTCAACCCGGCGAGTCGGGTACCAAGAAGCAAGGATCACGATGGCATCAATGACCTCGCCCTCGCTCAACGTTCGTATCCAGAGTCATAGACTCTAAGCGACCCTGTCGATCTTGATTTTCCCAAGCGTCTATAACCATGCCATTCTGCAACGTCCAAGATGTCACCCTTTTGATAATTAGAAAAAAACTCTAAATTCGCTCTAGAAACTCGAACGCCACTAGCACTTTGTCATTCTTGATTTTTCTAAACAAAGCACCCCTGACCCGAAATTGGGCTTGTCCTCTTCCGTCCAACCAATTATTCTTGTCACGGCGCCGTGCATTCCGGCAAAGCAATGATGCTTCATCCCCTTAAGGTTCCGTTGTCATTGACTCATCTCGGCACTGGCGTGAGATCGCGTCCGGCAATTGAAAGTGTGACATCGCACTTCTTCCCTGCCTCGTCCAGGATATTCGGAGCCTTACAGAAGTTCCTCGAATAGGGTATTGCTCCCCTTTACGGATAATAATCTGAAGCGAAATGTCAACCCGGAAAGACGCGTCACATCGGCTATATGCTCGTACAAGGACTGACCAAGCTATCGGGAGTCAGGTGGGATATGCCCAAAGGAGGTTCAATGTTTATTATGTTTTCTTGGACCCTTGACCATGTGTATGATCAACCGGTACTTTGCTGCCGTTTTTATGCTTTTTGTTCCTTGATGCATAATTCTTCTGTTAATATGCTTATACACATTGATCTGAGGTAAATCACACTTCAAGGCTTCACGCCGTCCTTAACATAGTAGATGGCACTTCCTGTAGCCGGCCGGCTCACCATAACGGCCCCCTTCTTCTGTTCGTTCGTCAAGTTCTTCTTGGCGAAATACTCCCTTTCCAGGGCTTGTGTCACAGCCTCGACCTTATCAGCCGGCACCATGTGCACGCTGCAGCCACCCCAACCGGCACCGGTGACCCGGGCTCCGTAAGATCCTTCCCGAAGGGAAATAGCACAGATATCATCAAGCTCGGGACAACTACATTCGTACAGGTCCCGGCACGAGTCTTGCGTCTCGTTCAGCAGCGAACCAAGTTCTTGGTTGAACTTGGTGGTGTCAGTAGCTCCTGTGTGAACAGGGTTCTCGAGCAGCTTCATGAAACGGAGAACTCGGTGAGCCTCCCTGAACACATGCAGAGCGCGCTGGCGGAGCTTGAAGCGCTCGGCACGTACTGGAAGTTTAGACATGAAACGCCTCTCGAGATCCTCGACGGTGATGTTCAAAACCTTAGCTACCTCCTCCCGTGTGTATCCCTCCTCCTGTGTAAGGGTCTTTTCCGTGATCTCGATCAACTTCTCTAGCTCCTCCTCCTTGGTCAGGGTCTTGGCAGCGGAGTAATCTGAGCCGCTCTGGTGGTAAAAGAAAGTTTCATGGAAACCTCCGAGACTGACGCCCAGGGGGCCTGCATCCTCAGGGAGTTGGGTGCCGGGTGGATTCAGAACAGCGTTGAGGTAGGATGCAGCGATGCTACACTCGACAACACGGAGGTTGTAGTGAATGGGGCCTGTGACCTGCTTGTTTGAGGTGACAAAGGACTGCACGATAACAAATGTGATTTCGGGATTCGTGGGGGGGAAATGAACTGGCTTAGCCGTAAGACTTGGGCTGAAGGAGACAAAGGTAGCGGCACCTTTCTCTGAGAAGACAGATGCAGCTTGATCCATACTGTTGGGTCATTGTTAGTGAGATTGCGCTTGCCGATGGTGGTCACTGTTACATACCCTCCTGAGTTAACTCCTACCGCACGCTCGTTCACGATGGCAAGTTCTGTCAGCTCAGTCTTGTCCACCGTCTTCTCACCATTGGCCAACATGATAGCTAGTGAACTCGTGCTGACCACAGCAGCACTTGAGCTAAGTCCTCCGCCAACAGGCACAGTGCCATCCATAAGCAGATTCATGCTGCATGGTTTGAAATCCTTTCCATACTTCTTTCTCAGCAGCTCCAACACACCCTTCAGACCACTCTTAAAGTAGTTGGTCCATTCCAGCTTGGTGGCGTCGATGGACACATCTCCGTCAAAGGGCACCTCAAAGTCAGCGGCCTCAAACTTGTCATCCTCAACGTTAGCGATACGGATGCGAAAGGACTTGGCGTCTTGCGCGGCGGGTGTAGCGGAAACGGCGAGCAGGGTGTCGGCAGTGATAGCCATGGGCAGTACCGAGTAGAGGGAATAGTCAATATGCTCTCCAATGATGTTGACTCGTCCAGGGGAGCGAGCAACGAAAGAAGCAGCATGTCCGTAAGTAGACTCAAACTTGCTCAGAAGGTTGTCCCATCGGGGACCTTGCTCAGAGAGCGCCGCTGGAGGGTAGATGTCGCTCAGAGCGTTCGCAACGGGGACAGTACCTGTCATGTTGAAAGTATGTGATGCGGTAGAGGTTTGCGATTGGCTTTCCTGCTTCAGCGACGACAATTACGAGTTTTTGTATTTGTCGCAAGCTTTATCGCGTGAGAAG
Source organism: Fusarium beomiforme (assembly GCA_002980475.2). Taxonomy (NCBI): domain Eukaryota; kingdom Fungi; phylum Ascomycota; class Sordariomycetes; order Hypocreales; family Nectriaceae; genus Fusarium; species Fusarium beomiforme. Next base: position 90,803 of record PVQB02000467.1, on the reverse strand, counting down.
CTGTCGTTGCAAGGTTCCAGTTTCCACGATGCCCCGCTATTGCCCCTTGGAGGATCGTGATGATATGACGTAGATTTCGTTTGCGAATGCTCAGTGCATGTATTATTGCGATGAAGTTATCCCTAGATCATACACTTCTTATACATGAAAGCTTTTGCACTCCAAAAATGAGTCAAATTCGTGTTCTGTGACGGCCTGAGCTGAAAATCTCATAAAACACTTTCACTTCTTCTCGTCGACCCCTCATCAAACCCCGAATATATCCCCACCTATCGGCGAACAAGATGAGAGCTTCCCCAGAACCCGTAGTGCATTTGCTTGTGTGGTCGACTTCTCGGCGCACGCTAAAGCGCCGTAACGGCTAAGTCGTGAGACCAGGTGGTTCTGTTGTGGGGTTGGCGTTGCTCTTTGCGCAGAGATAGGTGCGGTTGTTAAATGGTCGGTCCTTTATAATAGCTCATGTCACATGGGTGCTGCTTTTAGATTAGAGAGCCATCATGCCGATGCCCGGAGTCCTTTAGACCACGAGAACTCATGATACGAACAATACCCCGAGATGTTACAGCACGAGATCATCGAATTTTGGAAGCCGTCAAAGTCCAGGGTATCAATCAATCCAGTCTTCAGTTGAGGCTTACACCCACAACAGATGTGTTGCACAGCGAACACAAACAATCATACCAAGACCACGATCATGATCACAAACTATTGTTCATGGCGATTCCTTCGCCAACCCATTTACTGACAGCTGGCTGGCAGTGCCCAAGCGGTTTGAGTCTGTACACTGCGAACTTCTGCCGAGCGCAAGCTTTCTATCATCAGTTTCCTTTACTTACCCTGAAGATCCCCGGGAACTTTACTTCAGCAAGAAATCGTCGGCCCCGTCCTACAACTGAAGTGAAGCGAGAGGCGACCTCAAAGATGAGCTATCCAACTCAACAGCTGCAGCCCTTCACATTGTATATGACGATCTCTGTTCCTGAGGAGCCACCTCATACCATTTCTCATCGCTACGATATTGACACGAGCAACTTCGAAGTTATATGCCTTCGAAGCCAAGAAGGAACAGAGAAACATGTCGTGGGCTCTGACAACTTTGAATGGGGAATCTACTGGCATCGCGAGCTTGGTGATGGAACATGGTACACCTACCGCTTCACACCTCCAGAGATGTATAAAGGACCGCCGGGACTGTACAAGCCTTGGGTCTACAGCCAAGCCACTGTCAAGCAATCGCCACGACTTCACCATCAAGTCGTTGGGCTCCTTCGAATAATGCGCGTTCCCGATACCATCGGCACTAGGATCACGGCTTACCTCGACTGGCTGGCTCCTCGTACTGTTACCAAGGCGAAGAGTGATGATATCTGGGCGATGTTGATTTGTCTGCGAACGCGAAAATGGGTGGCTAAGGAGCGCAAGACGGAGGACAAGGGAATAGAGACATTCGATGCTACTCAGTTCGTCGTCGAGGCGATGCAGTTTGCCTATCGTGAGGTGTAGTACGCCTTTGCTGGACAACTCCCGCGACCTATCTACGTGCCAGACACTGGAGCCGTGAAGGGCAACTGAGAGACAAGGGCACTTCAGAACCGGAAAATATTTTGAGCTCTCAGGAGCTGAGATGAGAGTAAGTTGAAGGAACGCCTCGTTTGAAGATGATAACTCTGACCGGTAACCAGTCGTTCTCCTAAAGCCACCACGTGGCAGATTCATGAAAGTACATGCCCAAGTCGAAAACAGAAGGTCCTGAGCAAAAACACGCAATGGCCAGCAATTTTTGCAAGAATTACAAGGGACAAGAGAGATCATGAGAGGACGCGAATAACCGAGGCTGTATCGAAGCTAGATGCCCCTCTATCATCCACTGTCTGCTCATCCTGTTCAACCCTCAACGAGAAAGCGGGTTCAGTGCGAGAAATGGTAGCGCCATAGACTGTGAATCATTCGTTGGGACGTTGGTAATTGGTCCCTTTGATAGAATACCAGAAAATCTTAAATAGAACCCTTTTTGGTCAGTGATTCACTGATTCATACTGAGCCGCGGGTCGCGGAAAACTGGGAATGCTGCCACGTGATTATCCCCGAGCCAACGCCCGCTGGCATCTTCAATCCTTCACATCGCGACCAGAGCAAAGAGAAGAAGACAACGAGAAAGTCTAGCAACATTCGTGATACTGCTTAAGAGAATCGCTCAAGATGGGACACCACAATCTTCGCTTCGATGGCGATCCTCACTCGCTGGGTGGAGTCTGGAGTCCGCCTACCAGCAGGGCCAAGTAAGATGTCACCCTGGCAGTCTATGCTGTAGACGATATACTAACTTTCCTATCACAGCTTCTGTGAGGAAGACTATTCTGTCACGTTCTATCTCGCCGAGTTTATCAATGCGTTGACAAACATTACCTACGGTAAGCTTTTGTGTGACGCCGCAAGGTCCGGAACTTTGGCTCGAGCTGACCTTTTTCGCTTGTAGTATACTTGGCTCTCCAGTCCATGTATGGTTCACGTAGTCGTAGTCGTGGGCTATTTGATCCGAAATGGGATTTTATGTCTGCATCGCTCTTGATTCTTGGCTTTGGATCATTTCTCTTCCATGCGACTCTTCGTCAGACGTTGGAATTTGTCGATGAACTATCAATGCTGCTGTTGTCTTGGTCGATGCTGCGTTCACTTGTCATTCTGCGACAGTCTCGCCAGAACATTCGCTACATCTCAATCATACTAGCAGTCTTCTTCATCTCATTCTCGATCTTCTACGTCAGATCTGCCAAGATCATTTATCAGGTAATCGGCTTCTGGGTGTCGCTCATCACCATTGGCGTGCGTGTCCGATATCTTTTCCACTGGGCCAAACCAACCTTCTCCGAGGAGAAAGTACGTGACTGGTCTATCCGAGTATGGACTGCTACGTTCACCTGCCTGTTTGGCTATTTTATTTGGAACCTTGATCTGGAATTCTGCGCCGAACTGAGAAACTTTCGACAACGCATTGGACTTCCTTGGGCTTGGTTACTTGAGTTCCACGGCTGGTGGCATATCTTGACGGCTATTGGTGCGAGCCAGTTCATGAATGTGGTGAGAGAAGTTCGCGAAGAGGTGAGTCGGGAGAAGAAAGAGTGATTGGATCACCAGAGGCGTATGGCGTTGGATAGGGATACAAGCCACTTTCGTCGGCCAGTTGGGGCATTTGGCTCATTCGTTCTCAGCAAGCCAGCTCATTGTTCTTTGTGTATCATAGACTGCAAAGCAGCATGTGATGAGAATGTTGGATAGTTCGGTTCGCTATCAAGATAAATAGCTCTCAGAAAATATTTGGAGCGCCAGGAAATACGATTGAGGCGGAGCTACTTCTTCTGTATGTCCAGGGATCAAAGAGATATTGAGCAAGTATTGCAATTGCTCGCTGGCTATGTGAGAAAAACTTACAATCGTAATACGAGCTGTCACTTCCTAGTTCGCACTTGGCAGCATCGAGATGGAGGAGTATTAAAACCTTCAAATGAAGATCGTCTTGACTGGCCAGCACAACGCCTTGAGCAAGAATGCGTAGGATAATGATACAATATCTTGGATTGTGTAACTGAGGCGACTATCAGACATTGGACGTCACTTTTGGACCCTGAGACAAGCTACCCCTCCATACCCCGCTGACATGGGACAGTGCTGAACATCTCACTTGAGTTTGAAGACAAATACAGAATGGATATTTCTTTATAGGCACATTTATAATCCAAACCCATAGCCACCTAGCCACCAAAATAATAATCCTAGAAAGTTCCTCATCTCAGGTTCGTCGCAGCCCGGAACTCGGTGAATTGCATTCCTTATTCCGCCGCAGAAAAGGCAACACTGACTGCACCAATCATGAACTACCGTGGTCCTGACTCCCCACGTCATTCGGCGCCTCTTACCAAAGTGCACCAAGTGTTACACTCTGTTGGGAATATATGCCGATGAGAATGGTCAAGCTTGGCAAATCGAGCCACTGAGGAGCCGTTTCAGGCTGCCAAAGGGAAACCCAGGTTGGTGTGAAATTGTGTATCACTGATTTTGACCCGCCGTGACTCCTTCCCGCCTGCTGTCAGTGAATCTTGCCTGCTTGGCCCTCTACCTGGGCTATTTTAAAAGAACGTCCCCTCTTATCCGCCCGCTATTTTCCTTCTCCTCAATCAACCTCCACATCTCAACTTCACAAAAACAAACAAATCTTCAACACCACACTTTCCAAAAAACAACCATCATCATGTCTGGCTGTGGATGTGCTTCTTCTGGTTCTTGCGGCTGCGGCTCTAGCTGCACCTGCGCCGGCTGCCCTGTAAGTATTCCTGGTCTGGTGCATGGCTCAACGCAATGGAGGACTAATGCATCCAATCAAGCACAAATAAACTATCCTTCAACGACTCCGACAGGAACCCTGATGGATGAGACATGGGGAATGTGAACGGAATGGCGGTTAGCGATGGATCCACTCATTACTTCTTGTCGGCACTAGAGTGCAAGTATCAGAACTAAATGACGATCACAAGTTGCAGTCTGAAGTCTTGTCAATGATATATCAGTCTTGTGCCGTGAATGTGCTTTCCTAAATTTGGCTGGTGACCTTGATCCAAATGGTCTTGGGAATCATCCTATCTACCAACGATTGTCCGAGGATGGGAAGAATGCTAAGACTGGACTCAAAGCCATACTATGCCTGCTCTCCTTTATGTTTATCCCGGCCTCGGACTCCCTGTCGTCGTCCATATAGATACCTGCTATCGATTCCACCTCTTCGACGTCCAGGGCAGGCCACTTTGGCGGATGACGCTGTCCTCTTTCGTACGCTATCAATAGAGCCTCACTTATCAACCTCGCACTATACAGTATCGCAGCTATGACTGACACAGCAAAACTCGCCTGTGCAGTTTGGCAATACCCTCGAGTCTTGTCCCAAGCTGCAGAACACCCTCGCGCAAGGTACCAAGGGTGAGGACTTGGATGCTCGGGATCGGAAAAGTCGCTCGACATTTGGCTAGCAATGCTCATTGCCCAGAGCAGCAAAAGGATCGCATCGTAGATATTGTTTATGTACCGAGGGAGATATCGTAGATGTGACAGGGCGGTGCGAGCGAAGAAGACGACCAAGCCAAGGATGGCAATGGCGAGGTTCGAGGTGTAGAGTCTGGGTCCATTAATCAGTATGCTTTCTTCCATTTGGTCTAAACATTTCGACATCTAACAGCGTACCTTTGGCTCCAAATCAGAGGCACTTCGGGCGGTTCTTGATGGTTGGCGTAATAGTAAATCCGCTTATTGGGATTGGAATTCCATCCTTGTTCGCCGCCGTTCTCCCATAATCGCGATCTGAAGTCTACTGGATACATGAGACTGAACAGAATCACGGCCGTAGTAGACACGGCCATTTCTATGAGGATCAGGACGTATGGTGTCTTGTGTGTGGGCGCCATAGTTGGGAGGTACTGCCGCGCAACTCTTCAAACATCAAGAGGCGAGAAAGACTGTTTAAAAGAGTGTGCTGGGATTTATGGGATATAACAAGTGACATGGTGGAAATCAGTCAACAGGCTGTGCTGTTGTGCGGCCGAAAGCCCACTTCACAACCTTGCGCTTTCTTGGTGTCGAAACTTGCTCATACTGCCGCATCGAAGGATGACATTGACACCTTAGAACATTTGTACTCTATAGCACCCCATATAGACCAAGATCATTACCACCTGAAGAAGACTATTACAGAAGAGCACATTGGTAATGAGAGACTATGGTGGTAAAGTGGAAGCTATTATTAGGATGGCAGGTTGGTCATTAAAGTGCGCCACGGTGTTTCTCCACGAACTTAATATACGTTTCTGCCGAGGTATCAGACATCACTAGCTCCCGTTGACGAACCAGGAACTCGGAAATTAATAGAGCTAATGATACCAGGGTCTTGGGTCGAGGTGGGTGAGGCTCTTTACGACGGTCCAAGTGAGGGCGTGCAAGTTGCTCACATCGACTGCATACCTTAGCTGGTGTATTGTTATCTCAAGACCAATGTTTGCATGCTCACAACCATGAAATTGAGTCATAATCTCTTTTGTGAATACGGACTCCACACAAATGAAGGACTTTGCCACGTAGAACTCTCTCCTCCCACCTCAATCACCTGAAGACATCTCCAGGTTTTTATCAAGATGTATGATGATTATTGCCACAAGGCCAGTGGCGACTGCAAGATCTGCCTTCTTCTCGAAACACTTGTTAGAACACCAAGTTGACGATTCTGTAAAGCTGATAGAACAATTAGTCGTTCCATGACGGCCTAATCTCTATCTGCCAACCATCTCTGCAAGTAAAACTGTCTGTTTGTAGGACTTGTTCCACCGAGGTCCAGTGAGAGCCATGTAATAAGCAGTTCTCCATTTTACGATAGGACCGACTTTATAAATCTATAATTAAATGTCTTGTGGTGCAATAACTCTGGTCAAGCCATTATATTCCTTGAGCTTGTTTAGCCTAAGGGATACTCGGAATAAAACAGGCGATTTCTCCTCTTCTACTCAAGGCCGTCGCGAATACATAAGCTCAAGTACAATCAATACCAGAGATCAAGAAATATCTGTAATTTGGTGGAACACAAAGTGCTGATGTATTGATAAACGCACTGGAGTTGTTATAAGAGACACTCACGATGATTGGTAGTTCGTCTCGAAGCGTTACGCCCGAGGCAACTTGGAGTTATTGGTGATGTCAGGCTCCACTCCAGCTAAGTCAGCCTGCCGCGTCCACGCCGTGCCGCATCTTAACATCATCAGCATCTCAGCACAAGACAAGACTGTCTCCTGTCCCCCCATTTATTTCTACCACTGAATTCTCTTCCGCAACTCCGACGACATAAAATGCAATAGAATACGCTTTTTAATCGAAATTACTTCCTTTTACACCCACCGTTGTACCCGTCGGCACGCGACCCGAGGCTCATATCTCAACCATGCCGTCAGAAACCCAAGACACGCCCGGCACAGCCGCTCTGCCTCTAGCGAAACCCGCCGACGCACCCCGCCGATGCTTCATCTGCTTGACCGATGAAGATCCCTCAGATCCCCCGGGATCATGGGTCGACCCCTGCGGATGCACCCTCGAAGCCCACCAAGACTGCATGCTTTCCTGGGTAACCGACTGCGAACGCTCCAACAAGCCTCTCCAGTGTCCAGTATGCAAGGATCACATTCAACTGGAGGGTCTTTGGGATCCTATTGTTGCCATGACAGACGCCGTTGCAACCAAGTTCACGCGCGCTAGTCCATTCATATTGCTCTCTTCAGTTACACTCGGAGTGCAGTTCAGTCTCCAGATGTATGGCGCATTCGCCATGTGGGCTTTCTCAGGTCGCGAGGCTTTAGTCGACTTTGTCCTCGGTCATGAGATCTGGGCCCACGGAGAGGCATCGCGAGTTTTAATGTCTGGAGGTGAAAGGCTGGGCAATGCTCTGGTTTTGACCAACGTGGGGCCGGCTCTGCTGCTTGGACAGCTTATGCCATGGTTTGGGAACAAGATCTTCCTATCCACGGCTTCATTGGTAAGTTAGTGTTTTAACAAATGATTAATACCACTAACAAATACCTAGTATGGCGTTTACCAAGTCATGCATGATGACAACTTCTTAACCTGGCCTCCGTCACCCCAGCTCGCGATAGCAGTGTTCCCCTACGTGCGGTCTGCGTACCTCAACCTTTGGCGCGAGTTCGTCTTCCCTTATGAAGTAAACCTCAATCGACAAATCATGGGCCTCCCCCCAGTCGAACCCCGAAGAGACCAGCCTCCTGCCAACGAGCGGCAACCCGAACAACGGAACGGAGAAGGTGGGGTTGTAGGTTTCTTGAACGGACTCATTGAGGCCCTTGAGGGTGATGACGTCGATGAGGATGGCCAGGATAATGCGGGCGCCGCAGGTCCAGACGCCGGTGGTGAGGGCGGGGGGGTTGTTATCGAACTGGTCATAGAGGAAGTTGACAGGGATGACCAAGATGTAGGACCAGCAGGTCAGAACGAAAGACCCCAAGAGCAACCTGTCAACGATGCACCGGCACCGCCTCCGGCTGGGGAAGCTCAAGTAGACCAAGCTCAAGACCCAGCTCATGTTCCCGAAGACGAACCTCGTAATGTAGTGGCCGCCCCGGCTGCTGCGCCTGATGGAGGGAACGAGAATCAAGCTGCCCAAGAAAACCGGCACGAAGCTCCCCAAGCTCCCCCCGCCCGTCGCCCCGGCCTGGGCACGATTCTGTCTGGAGTATCCAACGCGATTGTAAGCGCACTAATCCTCCCTGGTGTATCGTTCGCGATGGGTGAGCTTCTCCGCTTGGCACTTCCTAAGCAATGGACTGCTGCATCCTCCTTTCCACGAGGAAGTACAATGCGACCGGGACTGCTCCAGCAACAATGGGGGCGAAGCCTTGTAGGTGGATGTCTTTATGTGGTACTCAAGGATTTCCTCAGGCTATATACCAAGTACCGCAAGGTGGCTGCTATGGATAATAGGAAGGTCAAGAACGTTGAAAGAGCTCGACGACGAGCTGGAAAATAAGATATTAGAGATGCAGGATACCCGATCTGTAGGGATGGGTGGACGCTATTATGATGATTGCATTGACCGGCGTTATGGATTTGAATAGCCTAGGGACTTTTCCTTCGGGGGGTGGAGGGGCATTGCTATAACGAGATACTGCGAGATACACCGAAATAAACCATTCAGCTCTTGAATTTACTGATGCCTCTGCAAGCGGATCTCTTGTTTTCTGATGTATCGAGTTGCTAAAGCCATACCGCGGAGCGCGGCCTATAGAGTGAAAACATTCTCCATCTGGGCTATTGTCTTGGATATTGGATAAGTAAAAATGGTTTTATATATAAAAATGGCATGTTTGTATGCTGACCTCCAAGATTGGCTATGTCGTTCCCCCACAACTGGATAGACTACAGCACAGATTCGGTTGCTCCCTGCCCCACGTGGAACCTTCCAGCCCAAACTCCACGACGCCTCAACCGCGGGGCCCTTTTTGCTTGCACTTTATCTGAGATCTGCCTACCTTGACCTCCTTCCTCACCGAATCATACCTTACCCTCTTCTTGCTCCAATTGAATCTTTTCTGTTAGACCTGCATCTTTTGATTCCCCCCCCCCTACTCCTTCTATACATCAAAACCTGTCTGACAGGTTCCCTCTTTTCACCATGGTCAGCGCAATCCCCCGCAGTAGCAAGCATGGCTGCTTGCATACTCGTCATGACTCTTGACATATTGCTAATACTCCCCGTAGGCGTCTACTCACACCTCCAAGCAGCGCCTTGCACTCGCTATCTGCGATTTCCTCACTGCCTCAACAAATGACGGTACGCTCACCGCTGACGACAAGGACTCCATCGATGTGGCTATCAACTGCATCGCCGAGTCCTTCAAGGTCGACCCCTCCGATACCTCCGCTGTCCAAGCCGCCATCGGATCCCAGAACCTCCTCCAGATCTACTCTGTCTTTGAGAAGGCCCGCGCCGACAAGCCCGCTGCCGCTGTTCCTACCCCCGCACCCGTCGAGCTCACCGAGGAGCAGAAGAAGGAGGCCGAGGGCCTGAAGTCAAAGGGCAATGCTGCCATGGCCCAAAAGGACTACCGTGCTGCCATCGACTTCTACACCCAGGCTCTGGCTATCAACCCCAGTAACGCTGTCTACCTTTCCAACCGTGCTGCTGCCCACTCGGCCAACAAGGACCACGCTTCCGCCCGCTCTGACGCCGAGGCTGCCGTCGCCATCGACCCCGCTTACACTAAGGCCTGGTCCCGACTTGGCCTCGCTCGCTTCGCTCTAGGTGACGCTCGTGGTGCTATGGAGGCTTACGACCGCGGTATTCAGCATGAGGGCAACGGTGGCTCTGATGCCATGAAGAAGGGCTACGAGACGGCCAAGCGCCGTGTTCAGGAGATGGAGGCCGAGGAGGACTCTCTTCCCCGCGCTTCTCCCAGCGCCGGTGCTGATGCCGGTGCCGGTGGTATGCCTGATCTTGGCAACCTTGCCAGCATGTTCGGTGGCGGTGGTGCTGGCGGTGCTGGCGGTGGTATGCCCGATCTTAGTAGCATCATGAGCAACCCCATGTTCGCAAATATGGCACAGAAACTCATGAGCAACCCTGACCTTATGAACAACCTCATGAGCAACCCTCGCCTACGCGAGATGGCCGATCGCTACTCTACTGGTGGTGGTATGCCTGATCTGAACAGCCTCATGTCCGACCCTCAAATCGGAGAGATGTAAGTCACACATTCTGCGCAAGTCCCAATTCACAGTCACTGACTCAATCCAGGGCTCGATCCATGATGGGCGGTGGTGGCAACCCCTTCGGAGGTGCTGGTGGTGCCGGTGGCGCTAACGGACAAGGCGGTTCGCAACAGTAGAGATGGAAGCGTGGAAATAGTGCATCTTTATAAATACCATAGTTGCTAGGTGATACCTTGGGATGACAACTCATTGATAACATGAAAATGAAGCCGTAAGCATGCTTCTGTTTTTTATATAGCTTCATTATAGAAACAACGGCTATTACATGTTCCATTTAGGAAACGATATCGATATGTGACACAGTTGCTCCAATGTGCTTGTTGAGCTCGCTTACACATGCACTCTATCCCCGAAGGCCAACACTTGGAGCCTTCCTGCGTTCCCATCTTATGTACGCAGGCTGAACCGGCCTTGAGAAGAGAGAAGTGTAGTCTGTTGCTGGAACACCAGGCTTACCATCAACAGTTGACAGTCTGAAGTTTCGCACCAAAGTCGCAACGATAACGCCCAAGTTGACATAAGCAAACTTTTCACCAATGCAACGATGTCGGCCGGCGCCAAAGGGTAAGTATGGGCTCTTCGTTCCTTTAGATACAGCACCGTACCCGTAGTCAACGACCTCGCCGGTCACAGCCTCTTCCTTAGGCTTGTCATTCCATCGATGAGGATTCCATCTGTGGGCGTCTGGGAAGTGCTCTTCACTCAGTGCCGTAACGATTGGTGAAGCCAAGAGAACCTTGTCTGCGGTGATGGTGTAAGAAGATCCGGGCATCTGCATAGGTCTCTTGACCTTGCGCAGAATAGAATGAATGGAAGAGTGGACACGGAGCGTTTCTTTGATGACGTTCTGTAGAAGAGGGAGCTTGTCAAGATCCGAGTACTGAAGGGGTGGGAGGAAACCGTCAACGCTCAAGTTGATGAGTTGTTCTTGGTAGAGCTCCTCAGCAATATCAGGGGATGAAGCCAGATGCAGCATGATCCATGAACCAGCAGATGAAGAAGAGTGCTGCCCAGCCATGAGCAGAGTGATCATCATGTGGGCGATTTCTTTGTCAGGGATGGGCTGTCCGCTTTTGTAGGTACAACTCATCAAGTTGGCAATCATGTCAGTTTCCTTCTCCATGTCTCCGCCGCCTTTTCTTCGTTCATTGATGATTTCCATATAGATCTCTCGCATTTTTGCATGAGCCGCGTCTCGTTTCCGGTTATGAGGGAAAGGAGCCCAAGGGAACAGAAAGTTGACAGGAGTAAAGCCCAGATCAAGGTCATGATACAAAGCAGCGAACTCAGCTGTAAGCTTCCGTCGAACTTCCTCGCCCTGCAGGGAACGGGCAGCAGTGAAGATGGTTATCTCAGCCATTGCATTGGAAACATCAACTGTACCAGAACTTCCAGAGAAAGACGGCACAGCTTGTATATACTCCAGAACTTCTCGTTCGATCAACTGGACATGGGACTCTAGAGCCTTTTGTGTGAGACCAAACTTGACAAACTTCTTTTGCTCCATTAGCTTCGAGTTTGGGCAATCGTATACGACATCGCTTCCAAAGACTGGCGTCGTCAACGGACTGTATATTTCTTCGATGTTGGCGTCTTGGATTCGACTGTTAAGAACAAAGTCGTTGCCATTGACACCTAGGCAAGCAACCATTTTTCGACCGAAGAGGATAAAGGTGAAGACATCGCCATGCTAGAAGAGTAGTTAGCAGGAGGAGGTCTGTGTGGAAAAGGTTAATGTTTACCTTTTCGCGACACTTCACGAAGAAGGCGTAAGGATCGAGTCCATAAGCAACAGCATTGCCGAGGAAAGGAAGCCAGTGGAAAACCAATGGAGGCTCGTTTGCTTTTCGAGGGAGTTTCTGGTACAAAACGTTGATGGTGATGATAGCCAGGAAGGCAGCAAGAGCCCATAGAGGGCAGTAGAGAAGAGAAAACATTCGAGGAGAGAAGAGATAACTCTGGTTTGTAGACTGAGTTGTGAAAGTGAGGGAATCAGAGAGTTTATATGGACAGAGGACGAGCTACCCAAGTTAAGGAAAGGAACTCAGAGCCTTCTCTATTTTCTTATCTGACATTTCAACACAATTTCCCTTCTATCTCCCTTCAATGCCGGCCAAGATTCACCGCAGGTCAAAGCCATGGAGCGTACTGTCGGCTAGCACATCTTGATACATAGAAAGATTCAAAGTCTTAGCCTCGACCAATGATTTTCTCAGGGCGTAAGCTTGCATCATCGTTATACCAGGATGATTCTGTAGTTTTAGAGTCGGTTTCCCTCTTTTACTGCATTGGAAGGTTGTAATGGTGCCGAATACGTGAGTGTTCGCATTCGTATTCGCACCTGATCCTCTGAAGGAGCTGAAGCTATCCACTCTATGTCGCAAGTTATTCCATGAAGTCTGGCTAGTTTATGAGAAAATTTTCAAATCAAATAAGCAAGGTCATGGTTTGCCAGGTGATGAGCGAGTTGCTGTATCTCTTGTGTTGTGTTGTCAAAGCTGGGTTGGTATCCCCCTGACTCCTATGCAGTAGCTAAAACCGTAGCCTTATAACATCTAGCAACTAAACAGCTCAGCACATACGACCATAGCTATCAGACAACTCGGGATCCCGTCCGCTCTCCGTTCGATAAACTGATAAGTGCTGAATTAGTCGTTGGGTCGGTGACGACCAGCGAATCCTCGGTGTTGTATGTTTCTTTTTGACTTTCTTTTTTTGTGTGATTTTGTTCTATCATTCTTTATGTTGCTTCTGGGATACATTGAAATTTTCGGCATCTTCTTCTTATCGCTTCTTGAACGGCGTGTCCCTGCGATAGTGCCATGAGTTCGAATCACCATAGACTCTCTCATAGCCAAACACCCCCTCCACCAAATTCAAGATCACAGTGGCAGAAATATCGTAAAGAGCTCCGTACCTATTCTCACAAAACAGTGTGAGCTTATTACACTCGAGTCCGAAACCGCAAGCAGCGTGATTGAGTTTGATCTCTACCGCAGGAGGCTAGAACGCGTTAGACCTTCGATCTTCAAAACCATAGACGGAGGGTGCTGACCTTATCTGTGCGATTCATGTTAGTTCTTGTCCATTTTTTCAAATACTCAGACAGGACCTCCAGAGTCTGGCTGTGGCTGCATTCAATTTCAATGTTGTTACTTCTGCTGCCTGCTGAGGCGTACACGAAGAGGTGATAGGGAGCTTGCTGAAAAAGCGTTGCGGGCTTCGGCATAGTCTTAGGGTCTGGCAGATAATCAATGGCTAGCGCTTTAGTATTTGATGGCGGAGTTTTGGAGGGTTCTTCTTCTGGTTCATCTGTACCAACGTGTGCCCATTCATCACCTGTGGTGGAGTGTATGGGCAACGACTTGGACGACTGATTGTCTTGGAAGCATTCAAGAAGCTGTTCCTTGAAGAGACCAAAGTACTGAACTGGGTCATACAATAGACTCTTTGGAACATACAGAATGAAGCCAAGTTGCCCATCAGACCACTTGGATGAAGGTTGATCAGTTCCTGACACCTGTGGTATAGCACGGTTAGGCCTATAGGATCATGTGCATCATGTTAAACATACCTCGACTGTCAAATTTAACCTCGACGACATTTCCCTGATCTTTGCAAGGACCTTATCTGTCCAACCCTCGTGAGTTTCATCGTCAAGCAGCTCGGTGAGTGCTTGACACCAGACCTGGATGAAAGACGCCACTGAAGACACCATTTCACCCTTGTCTCCCCAAAAGCTTCCTGTCAGTTCAGACACAAGAATTTGCCACTGTGGCTCACAGTAAGCATCAAGACCAAGCACATCTTTCAGTTTCCTCAGAGCCTTTTGGGCAGGGCATTCGGGATTCTCCCATTTATCGCGGATTGCGACTTTGGCCTTGAGTGGGCTGATAGTTGCGTGAGTCAGTTTAGCCAATGAGAGACAAAAGCTGTGGAGGCCAACTTACAGAGACATGGTTCAGATGCGAATTACGGGATAGAGATATCAATCCGAGATGTGCAAAGATAAACGACAAATTGACATATAATGTTTTCAGATCTCTATTATTATTTACCTGCCGATTAAGAGAACCCCTGAACTTGAAGCTCCTCTTTCTGCCACGGGATTGCGGCTTCACGCTGGTTGGGGTATCACGCGCTAACAAGCGCTATATTTTCAGCTGGGCGTTTTGGCGTTATAAGGCAGATTAAGCAGAACAACACCGCAATTTCTCCCCCACATTCCCATCTGCAGCATTCCAATAACGCGTAGGCAGCTGCAAGCAGGGTCCTCAATCTAGGCAACTCTTGGCATGGGGAAAACGCCATGTGGCTATGGGCAAGCTGGTCAACTCTGCGAGATGCATGTTCACCGTTGAGTCCAGCACGTGCTATTGGCTACAGGCTGAATTGAACGGGGTTCACAAGGCTTGCCATGGCAGTAGTTGGCGTTATCAAGTGCTTCACGCTTGCAGCCTGACTACTGTATAGACGGTTTAGCTTCAGACAATACCGGCTCATCACCTGCCGATTGTGAACCAGAGACTAGGCTGATATGGCAGGTCTTCAGGGGTTCAGATTCCAGAAACAAGCATAAAAGCCAGACTCGCACTCTTAGACTCTAGTTTGAGTATCAGCAATTTTCCAATTCAATCTACCAAAGCGTATCAGTAAAGATCTCCTGATTCAGTTCATCATGTCTCGACTTCCACCTGCTGAGAAGCTCCCCCTTGCTGTCCGCAAGAACAGTATGTTTCTTTCATCTTGGGCAGCTCTAATCGGATAACTAATAAAACCACAGTCCGAGATAGCTGGGAGAACACCAAGGAAGATCACGAGAAAAGGCTCTCCGAGATTCTCGGTCAGCAATGGACCATTAACATTGATCCCAAAGCCCTTTTTCCTTATGCCGAAGAGGGTTCTTGGGGTTACACTTCAATGGGCGATCTCATTGTCAGGTTCGTTTTGCTCTTGTACCCTTCACCATGGCCTTGGTAGCCCAGTATATGTGTTATACAAGATCAAGTGGCTGCCCCTGGTACCTTACTAACTCCTGTTCCTATTCCTCAGCTACGTTGATGGTGCTGCAGATCAACTGAAATACTTTATCGGACAGAATGGGGATGGAGCTAGAGATGAGATCAACGAGATCTGCTCCGCTCATGTTCTGACCATGGACTTTGACGAAAAGAACACTGTTTCCTACTGCGGAGCCAAGGTTGGTTCCGAGGGTGAGCTCATCATCCTCTTTACGCAAGGTAACTTGGGTACCAACACAAACTATGCTGTCGACACCAACAACCTCACCAAGGCCTTGAACCAGGCTCCATCAACCGTTCGACCCATGAGCTATGTTGCCAGGGCTTCTATTCGAAACGACTATGAACCCAAGATTAAGGAGGTCCAAGAAAAGTTGAACCAGATCCTCGGTCAAGAGATCGCTATCGTTCCGAACTTTGAGGCCAACTTTGAAAAGCTCAAGGCTAAGACTAGTTCTGACAGCGATTGGGAGCAAAACTTTGGAAGGGCTCACTTCTCTTACTTCGAGGGCTTGGTTGATCAGCTCAAGTATGACAAGTTCGGTGAGGATGATATGCTTCAGGAGGGACTCCTTGAAGTTATGGACAAGCATGCTGTTCACTTCCGTGTTGTGGGCCAGACCAAAAAGTCATACAACGAGACTGTTTATGAGGACGGTATTCTCTACCTTCAGGTAAGAAGTCTTATGTCTCGCTAAAATACTGATGAAAGCTAACACTGATAATAGACTACGCCTGAAAACTTTGGTGTCAATACTCATCAAATTTCAAGTGATCTTGTCAGCACCTTGTAGACTTGAACCCGGAATAGTTTACGTATTTGTTAAAATTGAGATAACATCGACCTTAGCACATCTATTTCTCATGTTGAAGCTTCTTAGTGTATGCTCTATTGATCCATCCTATGCCATTGCGATAATGAAAGCCGTATGGCATCTGGTAAGAGAATGCTCAGCAATTATGTTGAGTGCAGAGTTACCTCTGTCAGAGCTCTCTTTTCTCATGGCTGATGTTGCTTGGTGATTAATAAGATACAGGCGAGATTCCCAGTCGCAACGTGGGATCTTGGTAGCTGAGACAAGACGCTGCTGCTTCCACATGATGTAATTGAGGAGCATATTTGGCATATATGCAACCTCGTGAGCCTCTAAAGCAATGTCAGCATCCAAAGCAAAAAATAAGAGTTATTCTCTTCCAAGAGCAAAAAGTTAGGACCGAGCGTGGATCGAACACGCGACCTAGGGATCTGCAATCCCTCGCTCTACCGCTGAGCTATCGATCCCTGATTGATTTGTGAGTTTTGTGATGCTGTTTGTGCATATGTCTTAGATGCAGACGTGGCGTTGAGGCACAAAAAAAGGACCCAACACCAAATCGTGGGGTCGGCAAAAGAAAGGACCGAGCGTGGTTCGAACACGCGGCCTAGGGATCTGCAATCCCTCGCTCTACCACTGAGCTATCGATCCGATTCTTGCAAGGAGACGCTGTAACTTTAGTACATAACCAGCGGCATGAAGAAAGTTTTTCGAACAAGCTTCAGGGTAAGAGAAACACTTTTGCGCGCAGAGTTGGTGAAGGACAGAACTTGGACGCTGGTGTATGCAATTCTTGTATCTCACGAAGGAATTATGAAGATGACAGGTCTGAGTTCGGATTGGAGATCACAGGCTGAAATTTTTACAAACGTATTGTGTCATTACATCCACAATTGCGTGCCGGGGTTCCCGCGATAATCATGGATCATGTCATTGTGTTGACTCGCGACGGCTTCTAACAGAACCTTTGCCACATCAAGTAACATTTTAGCCAATTGCTTTTAATTCACCTCGGCTTTGACTGCAAGCTACCGATTTTCCCTCTTCTAACAATAACCGGACACCTTAGTCAATAAAGCAGCCATAATCGGACCCTATAGCGAGATAGCAGTCGTCTCTTAAAATGCGAGATTATTTTTCAAGGTAAAATTGTTCGTGGTGTCTGGTATGATCATAAGTGTTATATTCATCAGGTGCTGTAAATCTCGAAAACAGTCTCGTAAAGAGCTGTAGCGATACCCTTATCAGTCAATATGGCAACCATTATAAGAAAACCACTAGAAATATCCGGATCCGGATTCCATATCCCAAGATGTCTTCAATTAATTCACTCTTACAGGAATCTTACCTAACAAAGTTCTCGTAATTGACTCCAACCTGAAGATGGTGCCAGCCAACAGTGTAGTCTCAAAGCGCAGGAAACGCAGAGAGATATCACCAACAGCGCTTTGACATGTAAGCAACCCTTCAATATTAAATATATTACTTGAATTTCCTGCCGCGCTTACGTGTGAAGTCAACTTTGCTGTCTCATAGCATTCCATCCTCATCACCACGACGCTCAGCGAATATTGCGAGATAAAAAGACCTCAGCTCCTAAAAAGACATCACAGGCTGGGGATACGAGTGCTTTTTTTTTTTTCCTTTTCCTTTTCTTTTTTCTTTTGTCTCCCTCTCATCGGGATGACGAAAGTGAAGTGTCGATCTCTCTTTCGCGAGATTAGACTCCAGTTCTGAGCCAACTTGGCGGATCCGAGGAGATGACAGGATGAAATATGAGATGATCCCACCGTAAAAGTCCAACCTCATCATTCAATACCAGGAGTACCTTGTAATTATCCCACGTCAATGACGTCGAGGCCGTGGTTTTGGTAGCATCGTCCCGAGGGTAGCTGGACTCGAGACCATCACTACGCACGCTAGGGAACTTGATCCTAGATGACAAAAAGTCCTGAGTAAAGTCAGGGCAATTTAGGGTAGGCTTAGCACAATTTTTAACTAGTTTATTTTCGCACCCTAACTCAGGGTCTTAAGTACGTTGACATCCCCAACGGCAGTCAATTGTCAAATGACCAGCAAGACAGTTGTGCTCGTCTAAACGGAGCAACTGTTCAAGAAGGGTTGCAAGCTCGACGAGGCGCTTCTCAAAGGGGGCAAGTGGCAGGCTTCGAAACTAAAACAGACAAAGCCGTTGTCCTCAACTAGTTCACAAAGGATGAAGTTGGTGAACAAGACCGAAATCATGAGGTCTAGATCGTGAATAGCGTTTGAAGGGAGGATGCTATCTCACATCCTCATTGGTTCACACTCTTTTGAAGCTCTGGTGTCACCCGTAACTGGCAACATCTGTGTTAGCGGCAGCAAACAACTCCTGGAACTCGCATTGAAGTGGCTGAGCTACGGAACTCTGCCAGACCGAACGCTCAAAAAGCCGTTGCATGACGATATCACAAGTCTCAAGGACGGGAACAAAGGACAAACGACCCTTTGACCGAGCTGGAACAACCTCCCCCTGACTTGCCGAGGCAGGAAGGGAGCGTTGCCTGATATGTCGAGTCTTTCCTCAAATGAGCGACTTGATTCAAAGGGTCGTGCCCTTGGCGGAATAGTCTAGTCGATCTTTCGAGCAAAAGGGTTAGAGGGAGCTGATCTAAGGTGTTGATCTGTATGACTGCCGAATCGTTTCCGTGGACTCTGAAACAAGAACAAACAGATTACGAATGTTGGAAATTCTCTGATGGAAGTGGATATTCTCGTATTTTCTTTGTAACGGTCTGAAGAGGCAATGAGAAGAGTACTTTGCCGGAAGTTTATAACGCCACATTCTGATTGTACCATGTCGCCGTTGGGACGGCATTTCCACTTTTCGATCCTGGGGGCGAAGTATTGCTGCAAGGATTGAGAGCAAGGGTCCAAACATTGGGATGAAGACTCAATAATGCCTTCTCGGCAGGAGTATTCGATAATATCTGAACAAACATTGCTATATAGCCTTCAAGTATAGTGACTGTCAAAGAACCTTCCATCCACACTAGAAGAGATTCCGACTCGAGGAGTTTCGTTTCTCTTTCTCTTTCTTTTCATCTTGGCGTCCCCGCTTGATGCTTTGATTCGTCCGTGCGTCGGCACGAAGGAAACCGAAACAAACGGTCTGAAACACGTCTGACGTGTGAACCGTCTCTCGAACCAAGTCACTGACTTTTTTGCTCTCTCTCTCTCACTCTCTCTCTCTCACTCTCTCTCTCTCTCTCTCTCTCTGTGTGTGTGTGTGTGAAATAGTCCAGTCTCGTCTAGACCGAGGGCTCGAAGAAAGAATACGAGGACAAACATGCTGCTCAGATAACACAAGGAATGCTGTACTCAAGATGCTATACGTTCCTCCAGTTTCAAGAGCAAACACAACAACTTCAACATGGATCTCATGGCTCGTGTGACGTCAGGCTCAGACTTTGACAAGAGACGCCCCTGATGATCATTGCGGAGCCCATCCAATGGCTCGGCCCTCTTGTCACAATGTCGGTGCTTTTGTATTGTGATGCGCCGTCTTGACCAGACGCTGAGCTAGTGATGTGCATTAAATGTCCCCTTCTGTAAACCGGTGCTCCATACGAATAGTAGTAGTCGAGTCTATAGTCTCTCTCCCTGATCGTCTCTCTATCCTTTTTCCTCAGCCCTTTCTTTCCCCATACTATCCGATATTTTGTGCATCCCCTTCATTTAACCCCCATCTCCCCATTTCACTGCATTTCTTCCTTTATTCTCATTTTCGACAGGAGCAAACATTCATCACTCGTTTCAGTTGTGAAACCAAGAGGAAAGCTGTGCTCCCTCGCCTTACACTTGCATTACTTGTACACTCGATGCTTGACTCCGTCAAGACACAAACAATAATTGGACTCTCTTTCATCTTGATTACAATTATATACTGAGCGCATACTCTTTGTCTTTTCCCCGATTATCATCGCTTGCATTACATTTCAACATTTCACCTTCATTAATTCACCTGTTGTGTGCCTCGACATCGAGAAAATCATCACCTACGACACCTTCATTTCCCGTTTCCATAAACACTTATACACAAAACGCCGATCAAATTCCTTCCATTTTCAGAATTATTAAAAACCGACCTATCACTTACAAACGACTAATCTATCTGATCATCTCCAAACATCCCATCTGTTCGAGGCTTATACTCAATCTTGCCGCTGAAACGATCTTCCCAAGGGTAGTTTCACTAAAACACAACGCATAAACCCTTTTGCCTTCGATCAGCTTCAATTCGGCGTCTTGAGACCACATCCTTCAGTGTGTTGGTCCTGTCTACCTGGCTGTCAGCATCCTAGCGTGTTTCAACTGAGTTGCCAGTTTATTATTGATCGAATGATATCAATGCTGTGTGCCTGAGCCAAGCCACAATCAGTCAATCATATAATTGAACGTGGACTCTCGATACCTTCATCGTCGAAGCATTGCCCCGAAAACTCCAGCTTTTACTATTCATCATAAACCACACCTTTCATTCACAATGACCGGACAATCGACAAGACGATGGCTTCAGCTGTCTTTCCTCCTCATGGCTGGCTCTGCCTCAGCTGCATCTCTCAGTTTGTCTGACTTTGAGTCCATCAGCGATAAGTCATTCCCAGAGACCTGCGTCCAAGCCTACGAGACACCACTCTCGCAATGCACCCCTAAGGACTTCACTGATGGCAAGGCATGCAGTGCTGCTTGCAAGGACTCGGTTCAACAAGCCCAAGGTTTCATCGAAGCATCATGTGGTGATGTTTCAACCAGCCCAGAATCACTTCTAAGCCGTGGTCAAAAGGGCAACCTTGTCGCTGTTCTCTGCCGAGACGTTGATGAGCCCCAGTCCGAGCCTCAGACCCAACCCAAACAGTCTGAACCGGAGAAGACCCAGCCCCCTGCCACAACAACGACCTCTGCGTCTGCTACTAAGGTCTTGAAGAATGTCTTGATCGAGACTGGTCATACCACACGCGACACTTCAGACGATGATCTAGATGGGCCACCCATGTCTTCAGTGGACGAGGATCTCGCAACCAAGAGCACAGTTCTCGCGATCGATACAGACCAGCCCACCGGCTCTCTTCCCATGCCCGCTCCTCCCAGCAAGATGACCTCTGTGACAAGACCGAGCGCTGCTAGCCACACAGCGTCGTCGGCCAGCGAGGAGCCAACTCCCACGCCTTCAACAGCTGGTGGTTCTGTTCATGCCCCCAGTTTTGGGTTCGTGTGCGCTTCTTTTGCCATGTCTGCTATCATGTATATGATCGTCAACTAGACAAATGGCTGTTAATTCATTTCATATTTGAGGGGTGTAGGTTCACTGTACTTGTTTGACCGAAGGAGTTGGTAGACTGCCATGTTGCAACTTGAGATACAACTTAACGAAAGTGAGAAGCTCACGTCGTTATGCATTTAGATAGCCGGAAAATAACAGGATACCCTTCGAGATTGAACCGCTTGTCGCCGTTTCATGCTGCATGGGATTTTGAGAAAATGGACTATGAGTTCCAGTTGTACTTCATAGATAGTGGATGGTTGCTCGTTGTGATCGAGTAGCACGTTCGCATGGCGCCCAGCGAGTTGTTCTGTGCCCACAAAAGCTTCGTCGCACCGAATATGCATTACTCTATCATGACAATACATGAAGCTATCGTCAAGTCATGTTACTGTGCACTTGCACCACCAGGTGCGTTTTTGCCTCTTGGCGAGTTCACATGAGAGCTTGGCCCTTGGCGCCGAGTGACTGGCGAGCCTGGGCCGCATCTCTGGGCTTCTTGGCTGCACCAAAATCAAGGGTCCCTCAGATCTCCAAGAGATATCCAAGACTTGCAAAATGCAACTTCAATCGACGTCGCTGTAAAGTTTGGTGCTCTCTTCGCAATGTGGAAGACGTTGTCTGTGAGACGTGATGCCCTCATGTCCCACAACGGGTTCGCAGATCTCTTTTTGGGAATGAGCGGTGAATTGGCCTTTCGGTTATTGCTGTGGAGTTAAGAAACCCAGATTCATGGTGAGAAGAGTCTGAAGCTTTGCTGGAAACAGAGTAGTGTGTCTTCTATTCTTCTCACTGACGTCAGCTCAACCAAGGCAATTGTCAATGGGTTTCTTTTTGAGCTTGCGGATTTATGGTGACATTGAATGGGGTCTTGCCTGAACGGTTCTGCCTTTTGACGTTGAAGGGCCTGGACCAAATGCTCCTGATCTAGACCCTTAACGGACTCAGCTAGACCATTCCTAATGCCGCGTTTATCAACCACTGGCAGCTCAGGCGATTCTTGACAAATAATAAGCATGAAAATGATCTCACAGTTCGACAGGGCAAATAAGGTTGCCTAAGGTTATGGTGGCCGGAGCGGGCAAAATTTAACCTTGATTTGACAGACCCTCAAGCCATGTGCGAAAAACAACATAGTCTGGGAACGGGGGTTCACACAAAACTAGTGGAACAGATGCACGAATCAAGAGAGGAAACAAAAGCCGGCACTCTGTTTTTTTCGGCCGCCCTTTACAGCGAGAGGAGGGATATGAATGGGCACGTTATCGTGGGGTGGCGATGCAGCTCGACGTTAACGTCCATCATCAACGATGATCATGTTGCGGATCAGTCTTGCTCGAAAATATGAACAAATGACTCGAGATAATAAAGCCGAGGTTAGCGCTTCAAGGTCGTCATTGAAGGAATGATAGTGCCAAGCAGCGTAAGTATTGGCTGGAGGGTCTTCAGGTGGTCATATCGATTGCCCGCAATTCTTGTTCTTTTCATTCTTTAGAGGGAAAATGTCAATTCGTATTGGGAACCGAAGGACAGGGTTCTATTTCTTGTACGGAAGTGCCGGGGTACGGATGGGTTGCCAATGCTGCTTTTATCGTCCCCATAGGCATGCTATTCGATCAATCAACGAACAGCGGCATATCTCGTTTGTTATCGTGGTAGTATATCATATCATAATTATGCTTTGACGACCCTGATTGTTTTTTCGAGACTATCGATTTGGCGTCGTTAGGCTCCAGATACCTTTTCTGTCGAAATTACTTACAAGACAATGCGCATTAATGTGGGTGAGCATGGTAGGCATGTAAGAAAGCGTATTAGAGAAAGATGTTGAGGTGAGAAGTGGAACCAAGCTGTTGTTATTGAAAATAAAGTCAAGGCGTTGAACAAGGGAAATGCATGGAGTAAACGAAGAGCTGACGAGTAAGACAAGGCTTATTGAGATACGATCTGATCCGTTGTCGTGAGACCCTTTTTTGAGTCTACACGAAGGGCAAAAAGTTAATTGAAGCAACACATTTATCTCCTCAGAATTCTCATATAAGACAATATTTCGAAAATAGAACAGCACGATAGACCTCTCAAGCCTTGGTCTTGGTCTATTGCCGTCTTGTCCGGCTTGGGAGTTGTGAAGATTCTGGATAAAAGTAGCGGCGCATCGAATGGCCCGCGGTGCCCCCACAGAGGCTCTTGGCGGTACTTGACCCGACTGGGGCCCCTGTTCCCCTGTGGTTGACTGGTTGTGTGTTGCGTCGTGAGATGGATGGTTGTGGATGGTGACGATCTCTATGCTTGATCACGAACCTCGACTTTTGCGCTAGAAGATGCCCCCTCCGAAGACATAAATATCTAGTCGATGTGGTTGAACCAACCTTAAAAATCTACCTTGGAGATTCCATACTTCTATCGTCACTCTTCATGGTTGTGTTCTGGAGAGAATTGCTTATCTGCTTTTCAGATCCAGGTCGATAAGTCTCACCACGCCAAGAACCTTGTGGCGCCTCGTGGCGCACTATCCCGGTTTTACAAGCATTGTTGCCCTGTGACGACACTGTTCAAGGCCTGTGCCATTTTCGACCCAGCGCCGATTGACGGGGATCCAACGGTTTCGCTCTTGCCAATTGACTGGCTTTGTAGGGACTATTGAGAAATTCTTTTTCTTCCTTCTTTATTACAACAACAATTGGATTAGACCATTTCCTTCAGTTGATGGTCCTTCCTCTCGTCTCTCTTTTACTATCTTACTTGATCTCGTGGATGTTGCGCTTATCGCCCATAAGAGTTGCCAACAATAATTGATCGCGGCCTCGCCGCCGGATTTCCTCCCCTTCGCGATAACGTTGCTTTGATCGCTTCCGAGATCGCGGCACCACCAGTATCGAGCGCCGTCAAGGCCAATCGAACGACCGAACCTCTTGTATCCTTATACCTATAATCCAACATGGCGTGGAGTCATCTTGACATCACCAAGCCGCATTTGGTGTACATTATCCTCGGCGGCTTCACTTCCCTTTTCATGCTCTGCTCTTCCTTTATCAAGGAGCGCATGTACATTGGTGAAGCCACAGTTGCTACGCTCTGTGGTGTCATATTCGGTCCCCATGCCGCCAATTTGATTAATCCCCAGGAATGGGGTTCGACCGATATCGTCACCGTCGAGTTCTCCCGAATCGTTCTTGTCGTTCAATGTTTTGCCGTTGGTGTCGAATTGCCCAAGTTCTATATGGAGAGACATTGGAAGTCTGTTGTATTTCTTTTGGTCCCGGTCATGACGTTTGGCTGGCTCATTGTCAGCTTGTTTATCTTCTGGATGATTCCTCCATTGGATTGGCTTGATAGTCTTGTTGTGGCTGCATGTGTTACTGCTACTGATCCTGTCTTGGCATCATCGGTGGTAGGTAAGGGAAAGTTTGCAAAGCGAGTCCCTAAACATCTTCGAGATTTGTTGTCTGCCGAGTCTGGCTGTAACGACGGAATGGCGTTCCCCTTCATCTATCTCTCTTTGTACCTTATCCAGTTCAAGCGAGATGCCCAAGACGTGAGCTTCCATTTCGTTGTATATGTTCTCTTATACGAGTGCATTTTTGGTGCCATCTACGGCTTTGTCATTGGTTACATCGCTCGCCATGCTATCAAGCTAGCCGAGAAGCGCGATCTCATCGACCGTGAGAGTTTCCTGGTTTTCTACTTCGTTGTTGCGCTCTGGTGTGCCGGCTCTGGTAGTATCCTGGGCATGGACGATTTGCTCGTCGGTTTCGCAGCAGGAGTGGGCTTCTCTAACGACGGTTGGTTTACTGAGAAGACTGAAGAGTCTCATGTTTCCAACGTTATCGATCTTTTGCTTAACTTGACTTATTTCGTCTACTTTGGAACCATCATTCCATGGTCGCAATTCAACGACGGCCGTTTTGGCATGATGGCATGGCGCCTTGTGGTCATTGCTATCTTCGTCCTTTTCTTCCGTCGGATTCCCATCATGCTGGCCCTGAAACCGTTTATACCAGACGTCAAAACATGGCGTGAGGCTTTGTTCGCTGGTCATTTTGGCCCCATTGGTGTGGGTGCGATCTTTGTTGCGATTTTGGCACGAGCTGAACTGGAACATGACGAGCCGGTACCCCTAGCCGAGATGCCACCCGAGAATCATGAACATTATGAGCTCATATACCTTGTGTGGCCTATAGTGTGCTTCATGGTCGTCACGTCGATTCTTGTCCATGGCTCCTCGATTGCTGTCTTTACCCTTGGAAAGCGTATCAATACCTTGAGTTTGACCATGTCTTACACTGCTGCTCCTGAGGATGGACCTTCTTGGATGAATCGACTACCCCGAATTTCATCTCAATCCAGATCTCAGGCTCGATCCATGTCTGAGGTGTCCATTGACGAAGAGAAGGGACCTCAGCTCCCTCCTGATGCCCTGGTTCCTCCCAATGGCCCTTACAGTCATTTTTTGCGCAGGCAGCGGGATCAAGGCGGTAGTCGCTCGTCCTCGGTTGTGTCACGGAAGCGCAAGCATAAGAACTGGGATGACAACGGCCCTGGAGGACCAATTGCTCAATCTGCAATTTTCCCCCAACGACAATCGTCCACGCCCATGTCCCCTACTGAACAATCCGAACAGGAGGAGCCGCCCTCACAAGGCAACACTGAATCAACTTTGGCTGCCGATGACAGCTCCAAGGAAAAGGATACTGACAAGATTGAGAAGGCAGAGGAAAGCCCTGCTGGCAGTAGCGGGCAGAAGACACCCCCTAAACCTGTGGAAGTTTTTGAGGAAGGCCACGATTTAGTATTCGAGAACAAGGACGGCGATGTTCTCGATGTCGAGCCCGCTCCAGACTCTCACAGACAGGATGAAGACCATGTGCCCATTACAGCTGTTAAGCCAGGCCACGACAAGTTATGGACTATCTCTGGTTTCAAGAAAAGAGTGGGCGAAGTTTACAATACCGAAATGGAGAAGCGAAAGGAAAAGGGCCAAGATCGACGACACGAACCTGCCAGGGCCTATCAATTTGGAAACACGGTAAGTGCATTCTCGGGGCTGTATCAAGAAACTGAACTAACAAAATATAGATTATTGTCGAAGACGAGGACGGTGAAGTCGTTAAAACCTATGAACTGCCTACGACCAAGGGCGAGAACTCAGAAGCAGGGCCTAGCACCACTCCCGGCGAGAAGACAGCTGCCAAACTTGGTTGGACCAACCTTGGAGGTGTATTCGGGGGTAACAGCTCAAATGAACAGACTAGGAAGAAGTCTATTGCAGAGACCCAAGCCGCTGATGATAAGGCCATCCGATTCACGATTGGTGGCGTTGGTCAGCGCATGACTAAGGAGGACTTCATCCGTGAAGTACAGAAGCTGGATTCCCGAACAAGGAGAGAAGTCGTTGAGCAATCGAGTGCCTCGCAGGCTGTCAAGAAGGTTGCCAAGCAGGATCTCCCACCTGAGACTGCAGTCAAGGCTGCCAAGGCTGCTGAGCACCACTCAGGCGGAAAGACGAAGGCAATAGACGCACCGGCGGCATCCCCCTCCCGGCGTGCAGGCCCAACGAGCCCACCCAAGCCGTCCGAAGAGCAAGGTGAGACAGCTGTCGAACGCAAGCGTCGCCTGGCAGTTCTGTCAGCCCAGGAGGATGATCGAGAGGAAGAGACAGGCGAGACACCTACTGAAAGGAGGAGAAGAGAAGCTGCTCTGGG
This sequence comes from Fusarium beomiforme, assembly GCA_002980475.2. Taxonomy (NCBI): domain Eukaryota; kingdom Fungi; phylum Ascomycota; class Sordariomycetes; order Hypocreales; family Nectriaceae; genus Fusarium; species Fusarium beomiforme. The sequence goes on along the minus strand of PVQB02000467.1, from coordinate 63,658 downwards.
TGGTGGTAACGGTGACGACAGTGATGATGAGGGCACTGAGAGAGTGCCGCCTAGTCGACGAGGTATCACCTTCGCTGACTTGACACGGCCCGGTAGAGGAAGAACTGCGAGGTAGAGCATGACCATATTTTAGAGCGGGTTTGTTTGCATTTTCACATAGATGACGATATCCAGTATGATTCTACTGATGATAATTAGGTGTTAATTGCATGGTGCATTGCATAGCGCATTATATACGGAATGAACTCATATTTCGAACTGAACGGATGGATTTACCATTTGTCAATGATCATATATGTTGAGCCTACTAAGGATAATGCGGCCTACATTTCGCATGTTGTTGAACATCCCCCATAACAAGAATGGGCTTACTTGAATGATCTATCACGTGTCGTATCACGTGCATGGCTGGTCTCAGCTTCCAGCTGGTCTAGATCTTTTCCCGATGTCAATGTCAATATCATAGGTTGATTTAAGATGTGCTTTTCAAGGTCCTCCTCTTCATGATATACCTCAAAAACTGCTTGCCTGCTTGGATTTGTGCACCCAGCCTGTGAGGCTCAATGGACTCCAGTAATGGCCAGCAGGACTCGCCGCTCTCTATAAGCGCCAATATCGCGGGCATGTTGACCTTTGTCGTTGCCATTGCCGCAGCGTTTTATGCTCGTCTTACATTTCTTCGAAATAGCGACGATGAGTACTTCCGCGTCAAAACATCTTTGTCATGGTACAAGACTGAATCCACTTGGCTGGCAGACCTCGTAGCAGCCATTAATGCCCAGCATGAGGGCTTCCATGCGCAGCAGCCCGAATATCAGATGTACAACTTCGTCATGGATGACCTATTGAATCTAGAGCAGCGTCTTCTCGATATTGTCACTGAGACGGAAGCCAAGGCGAGCGTTGGCGATGAAGGGCAATCGTGGACGCTCATGCCGAGGAGTTGGAATGGCCGTACAACAGTAGCCATGGCGTGGCTGCCAGTGAGAACCAAAGCGCTAGAGCTAGTGAGACAACGAGAAGGTCTTACTGCAAGGGTGCAATTTATGCAAATGAGCATGATCTCGTCTCGATTGCGAGATCTGGAATCCAGGACAAAATGGCGAGAGATGAAGATGGATGAAAGCTCGCGCAAATTGGAGTGTTTAGTTGAGAACCAGAGGGATAGGATACATCGCTTGGAAGACCTAGTAAGCCGGTTGACACATCGTGATCGTTCCGGTCTTTCGAGGGCTGGGACATTGACAGACCTCGCAGTCAAAAGTCCCGAGTCGACCGAAACGGCTGACATTGACGGTTCTACCACGACATCTGAGGTGGGAGAGACACCCATGCCCAAGATGTCCACAGCAAAATAGACCTTGTTTATTGAAACCCGTATCCGTTCTTGTAGGCGTATGCAACCGCAATACAGAGACTTGGAAACGCCCAAAGAATGTCCATCTCGACAACCGCCCATACCCATAAGCAACCAACAGGAGGAGCTTGCTTCATGACTGCTATGTATCCGTAGTTGTTGCTGATGTGGATGAGGTAGCAGCCGCCGACGGTGCTCGCGACGAAGAATATGGCTTGCCGAATAGTTTCTTGATATTCTAGCGGAACGAGCGGGAAGAATGACTTTTGTGAATAATGCGGGTGTAACACGTAAAAGAGGCCGATGAACACTGAAGGCATATCGTGTTAATAGGCTTATTGATATAGATGGCAAACAACTTACACAGCCAGGCTGTCAATGTCCTCTGGACCATGGCAAACCAATCAAGGTCCATCGCGTATTGTCGCTGTACCAGTACATCAAACGTGAAGTGCATGGTAGCAATGACACCAGTCCATAGTATCGTCTCAAAGACACGTTCTGTGCGAGGGGACAAGAGCGGTCCTTCGCCGTTGAGCTCGCGTTGTCTACGATCGGCTTCTGCAAAGAGGTCGCGCCCTTTAGCAAAATCGACGAGTGTTTCTTTGTTAGGACCAGACCGATCTGGTTGCTGAAGTTTAATGTCCTTCACAGACTTTTCTTTGCGTTGGCGGGCCATGATCGGCAGTTGATGGAAGTTTCTTGGTAAGATGAGGCTCTTTGGAGTAAAGTTAAGAGTTGGAGTTCACCCTGAGGAGGTTAACACCAACGTCAACAGGTTACCCCAATGGGCTTAGCTCGTGACGCCGGAATGGAAGCTTCGGGCCCTGCCGCACTGAACGCCACTTCCCAACCTTCTGTAAATTGAGGGGCTCCTCCCCCGTAGAGCTTCAGGCTTTACTGTAGCTAAGGCATTGGAGAGTCTAGTGAGGCGGTGAACCGTTCGGCTCAGGTCGATGGGGGGTTGCCTTAGCGATCGGCATCGGCGCCCTCGTGAGCTCCTGCCCCTCCATGATCAAGTTTCACTTCTTATTTCTCGTCTCGTGCCACTTTTGTCTCAGCCATCACAACCCGTTCATGACCTGAGTCACGACCAGCTTCTGATAGGAGCCAAGTTTTCGCTTCCAACAATCCAATTGACCTTGGTGTAGCTTCCAGTCTCTGCTCACAGCTCTTATAGACCTTGCGCTGCTGTCGCGATCATCATCCACCTTCATCCGGCAAACAACAGCCGAAGTCGCAACAGTAACCGTAGCACGTATTCGAAGCAACCGCAGAAATGAACGTCCTTCACATCTTTGCGGGCCTCGCCGTTGTGGTGCCAGGTATCTATATGTTTACAGCCAGCACTGCCCAATCAACCATTAGGAACAAGCGAGTCTGTCTCTTGATTGCGCATCCCGACGATGAAGCCATGTTCTTCTCCCCGACCGTCCTTTCTCTCACACGACCCGAGAACGGAAACCACGTCAAGATTCTATGCCTAAGCACTGGTATGAGCCGACTGCAGCGACCCGTGCTTTGCAATCGCATCATGATGCGACTACACAAATTGGTTGAAAGCAGTTTTGACTGATGGTGACTTTGGCGTGTTATAGGAGATGCCGACGGTTTAGGAGAAGTTCGCAAGAAGGAGCTGGTCAAGAGCGGTTTGGCACTGGGACTACAGAGCGAGGACGATGTTTTCGTGATCGACAACCCGTACGTTGAATATCCTAGTCACCAGTACTTGCGGTTAAAAAACTGACTGATACCTTACTTACAGCACCGATTTCCCCGATTCCATGACGAGAATGTGGGACAAGAACCTAATCGCTCGTCTACTAGGAAGCACGTTTGCGCCAAAATTCGGCCACGAGCGTAAGAACAATCTTAAGCCCACAGCGAACATTGATATCCTCGTTACCTTTGACAGCCACGGCGTGTCTTCTCACCCAAACCATATCTCTCTCTACCTGGGTGCCCGATCATTCATTCAGGCCCTTACCTTTGAGTCCGAGTGGCCGAGCCCCGTCGATCTATATACCCTTTCCACTGTCGGCATTGTGCGCAAGTACTCTGCCTTCATGGACTTTGTTCCCACACTACTTTCGTCCATTGGTGTCAAGGACAAGGACAAGGAGCGCCCTGAAAGTCTGGTTTTCATGAATCAGCTGGTTGGCCGTGGTGCATACGGCACTGCCTGGAGCGCCATGACCCAAGCGCACAGGAGCCAGATGGTCTGGTTCCGCTATGGCTGGATCACTCTCAGCCGGTACATGGTCATCAACGACCTTCGTCTTGAAAAGGTCAAGCCACAGTAACAAAAACGAAAAGCAAAGAACCGCATAGTACGGGGAGTTTGGAACGTATCTTGAATTCACTATTTGTTTGTACGACGCTGGCGTACGATTTACCTTTGTATCTAACTTGGATGTAAATGATTTTACGAAAACAAGGCAGGATGTCTAAAATGCAAACATCTCAATGGTCAGGGTCGGGTTGTACAAGCATGAAGCACTGGAATGACATTATGCATTACGAATACCATGGCTCTGGTGGCTCTAGGGTTCCGTCTACCTAAACGCCCGAAAGAAATATTATTTTTGAGGAGCTCGCATCTCATTAGGTTCCCTTGATGGGTTTCTTCTGCATGACCTGCTTGAACACTTGCAGTGCCGTCTCGGGTTCTATTCTGCTGTCAGTTGGTAACTTCGGAGGATGTCAGGGTACTAACGATAGTAGGGCACTGAATGTCCAGCCTCCCAGACTTTCAGAAAAGACAGATTCTCGACTGTCTTGTATCGACCATGGGCTGTGCCGTTTACCGTATAATTGCTAAAGGGAGCTGCTACAAACTTCTTTTGGCCAGGCCATTCAAGCGCATAAGACGCCCACATGACACCCTCCCAGTTGCAGATCCAATCTGTGACACTCAAGTCAGCTTCCGATCGATATGTGTCACGAACTTCCCACTTACCAGTATCTCCAGCCCATATGATCGTGTTGATGCCGCGCTTCACAACATCCGCTAAAGGCCCGAGATATGAACGCGCACCTGTGCTATGTCAGCATTAATCCTTAGGTACACCGCTTCAAGGACACTGACCATCTCCTGTCGTCACCATATTTGCATAAACTGTGTCACTGCACTCTGCAAACCGGGTGTTGGCTCCAATCGCATCCATAACCTCAGCCCGTGTAATATATTCAAGGAACGTCTCTGGCGGAACAACATCGTCCCTGCCGACACGCACATCGTAGACGTTGAAGTCGGTTCTTCCCGCAATTTCGAGGTTGGTGTACATTTGTGTGTTGCATGCATCATCTGCCTCTGCGCATTCGTCGTCTTGGCCCTCTAGTTGGGTGCAGTTATTGATGATGGGTAAACAATACTTGTTGTAGGCGTCGATGAAGCGAGTGAGAAGTTTGTTGTTAAGAATCTGCTTGTAGGGGTTGCGGTTGGCGTATGTTGCATAAGACTTAAACTGCCGTTTAGGATCGATCCAGCCGTTGTTGATGCCCAGCGCTACCATATCGATCTTGTGGCCTTCGGCATTTCCCTTCTCGATTTGGTCATTCTTCTTGAGGAAGTAATCGGCGAACTCAGGACCATAGTGTCCACCGTAGGACTGTGTAAAGAGACCAAACTCTCGGGACTTGTACTTGGGGAATCGATCCAGGAAGACCTGCATGAACTTCCAGATATAAGGGGCTGCTTGTGCTGTTGAGTTGACATCTTCGGTCCCAACACTGAACCCACTGCCGATTGGCTGATCGATGTAAAGCATGTTCGCGTACTCGTTCCAGGAATGCGGGTTAAGAGTTGGCTCAGTGTCGTTATTGACGAAATGGCAAGGTCCATGTTCTGTGAAGAGACCTATCATGGAAGAGCACCCAGGACCACCGTTAAGCCAAATTGCGAGAGGCGCCTTTTCAGCATTGTGACGGGCTTCGAAGAACCAGAACCACATGCTATGGTTTTTCCCTATATGAATATTATTAGCGAGATCCTTAGGATATTGATATATGATAGACCTGCCAACAGACAAGTAACCAGAGTATTGCCCAACACCAGGTGTTGTCTCGCAGATTCCTGAATTGGTCACATATTCAAGCTTCGAATTGGTAGCAGCATGTTTGAAGACAGTAAGACCATGACGTTCCAGGGTTCTGAACTGTTTACTATTAGGAGCGAGACCACCAAAGGCATTGACTGAGCTGATTAGGCCCAGAAGAGCCGTCGAAATGGTCGAGAAGTGCATGTTGGCTGATGATGTTGTAGGGTCGCCCTTCCGCAGCTCAAGCAGAAACAAACAGAGGCAGGTGTTTATCTATTTATAAAGCATCCTGCCCTTGTGGGACGACATCCTGGTTACTCTCTGCTGTGAGGATCTACATTCTAACTTATGTTCTACAATAAAACGGGCATTGATCGTTCAAGCGTTTGTTTTTGGGCTAGACTGTTTCTCCGATTGATTGCAATGTTCCATATCTGTAGTGACGTGCACCTAAAAAGGATGCGCGCTTGGACGGATGTGTCCAAGCATGGAGGCTCCGTTGCTTCAGATTTCGGTGCATCGCTTTTGGCTACTTGGTCTGTGAATGTACGGCGGATTTAAATTGTCCGTAGGATGAAGGGTACGCGGATGTAACTCAAACATTGGCTGTCATCGTATGTTGAGGAAACATTACCCTTTTGTTGTCTATCAATAACACTTCCTAATGGGGCATGATCGACAGGGGATCTACTGGAACGGACATACCAGCTGCACTGCTGCAGAGTGCTTTATCTCAAGCGCGCGCATTTCTCCCTTCAACTAACACGAAACATATTTTATATACTTTCATATGGATCGGCAATATCGTGATGTGTGAAAGCGATCCGAGTGGGTGGAACGATACAGCAGGCAGCCTAAGAGGCTAGGTAAGAAGCAAGAGTTTGCAGCTTTAAGAGGTACAATCGGACAGATCGTCTCACAGCATGAAACATGACTGAGTAATTGTAAGTTTGTGTCACGAACAAGTTGTTCAAGCTTAACGCTATCTATAAGTTGTCGAGCGAATAAAGATTTAAATCCAATGCACACAACACACCGTTTCACCAGTATCCACTAGTATTTATTTTACGATTTATAAAGACATATAGTCTGGCAGTGTCTCTAGTTAGATTTTCCAACAAAGAATCAGACTTCCAACTTGATGTTTGGTGGCCCAAGTGTTGAGTTTTTATAGATGCATGCCCCAAAGCGGTTGACAAATAGGTCAGCTCCTCAACCAGACGCTATTTCCCCTCTCTTACAATAATGAACAACCTCTCTCGTATTTTCCTCCGGTTCATGATATCCTGAAAAACTTCGTAGAGCCAATATGTTTTCCGGTGATCTTACCTTTGTACGCCCAGCAGCGACGCCCAAGCACCGAAATGTCAGGGCAATCCCTCTACGTGACATAAAACCTATCCGAACACCAGAAAGCCTTACTGAGTGCTGCACTCCAGATGAGAATACCAGCCACAAAGAACTCTCCGAGCAGCTTCTGCACCATACAAATGGTGTGACAAGAGGCCCAGAAGCATCAGTATACCCACTGAAGGCTCAATTACGCGATGAGACCTTATCTACAGCCTAGGGGCTGTCTCTTCCCCGAACTTTTGTTCCTGGACAAGCTACGATTTCGTTTCTGTTTGTTGTCAACTCTTGGGAAACTCTTCGACCTATATCCCCTGACGCCAACTGCAAACCTCCTAAGCTTACCCCAAACCGGCTATCATTTCACTAAGACGACACTATTTCGACAAAAAGACAAAGCCGAAGTTCTTTCGTGCAAGGAATTGACCATGCATAAGAAGAAACAAGACATATTGAAGCCATCTTCTTGAAGCCCTCTGGGGTAAAGCTGGGTATCCATGAAGTGAGGATATTCCCCGTTCTATTACTGAATGTCCTAGTGGTCATTTTGTATATATCGGTTTCCGGTAACTCAGTCCCACGAAAAATATCCAAGACTTCTCGGTCAAGATAGCCTCAAGAGGCCTTTTCGAATATCATATTACTACCAACCTTCCCTGCGAGTCGTGATGATTGGTCTGTTTCATCTGAGTAGATGTGATGTGTATATGAATACACCAACGCACTTTTTTTTTAGGTATGGAATCGGCCTGTGTCCACGAAGTTCCGAGGCCTTCTTGAAACCACCTGTTAGATGTAACGGGATACAAACGGGGCAAAAGGCAATCTAGGGCGATCTGGGAGATAATAAAAATGTTACATATAGTCGAATCAGCTAGACGCAGTATTCTTCTTTGAGTTGCACTGTTTGCACTGGGAAATTTCGAAGACAGTTGGGCAGCAGGTAGCTTAAATGGAAAATCTTCCCGCGTTTCCTTTTCCCTCGAGCCCTGTAAGTGTCTTGCCGTGACCACGGATCGTATGTCCGAGTTTGGGTGTCAAGAAATAAGCATAAGATAAGCTTCTCGATAATCAGAGTCAAGTATGATTAACCGAAGTGTCTAGACTGGTCGCTTGCATGGTACGTACTAATGCTACCAATGGGAAAGGCTCGATCATCCATGACTCTGCAACTGATTCCTGGAGACTGGAGACCCCAGGCTTCTCCAATATCAAAGATAGGGAAAGACGGAACATTCATCCATATGGCCGAGTTATTTTTCTTGGCTGCGGGATATCTCCCCCGACTTCAGCAGCCACCCCGCGGTTTCGGGCTGCGGGGTGAGTCCGGGCCGGCCAACCAGCGGCGACCGGGACGCCGCTATCGAGCATGACGTGTTGGGGTCCGCAGTAGAAGCGACCGGGGTAAGGGAATTAACCTTCTTTTGGCTAAGTTTGAGTATTAAAAAAACGATATCTCCAATGGGAAAGGGTTGCACAATGATCACATCAGTCGTGGAGAGGCATCAGGAACATCGCCCCTTTGTTGTTTCCTCAGATATTCACAAAATGCAGAGCAGTCGAGCTGTAAATCAAGTCTTGGCGCTGGCGTTCCTGTGGAATTAAGCATTGTAAAGAATGGAGCCTTGGCTGTTTGAACTGTAACATCTAATCTAATCCTGACGTGAACTCTGCCCTAGAAGACGTTAAGCTGAACAATAAATACAGAAGGGAGCATTCAATATCAATAGAAGAAGGGAATCATATACATTAAAGAGAGACTTGAGAGGAAGAGAGAGTCAGGCCCAAGGGAGATATCACGCTCGGGAGAGAAATCGATAGCAAAAGTAAGCAAACTACAAACTCACCCCAAGGCCCAACCGGAAGGTGCACCCCGGACGGAAAGTCCCCTACTCCCTGCGCCTTCCACTCAAATTGTCAGGGATATTGTCTTCTCCCTGTGAGGATTGCCTGAATTCTTTGGAGAAAGAGGGGCGATGCCGATTTGTTTGAGCGTTTTAGTGGAAAGTGAAGCTACTCTATCTCAATCCCAGCCCCCAGGCACACGTACCTCTTGCTCCATCACATCCATTTCATCGACCTCCAGATTTTTTAATCTTGGCTTCGTTTTAAATTGATTCTTCCGGAGACAAATCAAACGCCGACTCCCTCACTTCAATCCCCTTTTCGACTTGCAGAACATGGCCGTTTGCTCAAGATAACGATAACGTTTTGCTTTTGGGAGGCCGCTGATCACTGTTGTATCCACGTTCACTTCCGCCTGCATCACGCTGAGTTTATTGGTGGTTTGACAATATTCATCTTTTGAAGACTTGATTCACGAACCTCCCCGGTTATCTTCTCAACATTTCGATCAGATCTATCGTCTGATACTTGGTTTCTACCTTTTCTTATTTCTCGCAATACGCCAGGTGAACGAACTATTACGGCTTTCTATTGTCGATCCCCCAACGCCGTCCACCTCCGTAGCTGCCGCTCCGGTTTATCTTTCGGATCATCCGGACATATGAGCGACAACTTCCACTTCCTCACTTTCTCAAGTTTCACAGCTTACTCGGATTCCTGTAATCGTCCAAGCATATCAGGAGGATTTTAAGCTTAATTCTCTCTCAATTGTCCTGCTTACCTCCACTTGGTCTTCTGAGGTCCCGATCTCGGCATCATGAGCGATTCATCTTCCACTTCAAATACCTCAGGGAATGTTTATCCCTCGGATTCATTCGCAGATGACCTGTTTCGCGATAAGTTCATGGGCATTGCTAAAGGAGGGTCGAATGGGGAGAAAATTATGCGTGGCTTTCTGATCGGTCTAGCTATTGGCCTGGTCGTCGCATGCTTCGTTTGCTGTTGGTACCCCTGTTGTCGACCACGACTACAAAATCAGCGTCGAAGACAACGGAGGCGCAGAGGACCTCCCGCGGCAGATGATGAAGAAAATGCGACAAGTCGTGTGCCTCCTGCATAGCGGGCGAAAGCTGGATCATGGTTATGAGGAGACTTTCGCGTTTGCATGTTGACGCTTGGACCGTGAGACAAGCGGTGACCGCTTCACTTGCGATAACTTTCGAATGCGGCTTTATACGGCAAGATCTTGCAAGGTTGATATGACACGATACCAATACACGAGTGGGAACAAAAGAATCACATCCAAATGCTGAACATCAGGGATTGGATGCTGCGCACCAAAGACTCATCAAAAACCCTGCCGACAGGCTCGATGGAAGGGTTCTCGGCCGCGCACCTGAACGAGGAACCTCGAGTATAGCCATCGCACTCATATCAGGCAGAGTTCATTATTTATGCCGCAGACCTGACAGGAGGGAACACTCGGAAAGCAATACGATAACTGGACGTACTTGCAATCGAGCGGAGAGCAGGAGGTTAAGCAAACTTCCATGAAAGGTGGAACATGAGATGAATTTCACGAGAAGGCGCAACAAAACGGAAATGGCATTTGCATTGGCATTAGGAAAAAGGCGTTAAGGGGCGATATATGCATTTGAGGCTGTATTGAAGCCACACCAACCACGAGAGGCATAAATCAGTATCTGGATATTTCATATTTGCATATCGAATACTTTGTCAGTCGATTAGAAATAGAGATGGACATAGAGAGTACCAGTTCTCTAAAAAAACAAGTCAAAGACCATATCTCTCATGATGTGATAGCTGTGTACGCAATGGATTGAAATATCAGGACCATCGCTGACGCAAAGGGTGAGGCTCAAAGAGTTTGCTTCTCATTGGACGCGCGTTTGTACAAAAGTGAGTATGCTTAATATTCTCAGCAATCACTCATTGGTAGACTCGCCATTAGAAGCCGATCTTTGACGCTTCCCGTCGGACTTTGCGCAATCCGCTTTATGTACGTGACAGGGAGCGAGACTAGAATAGTAACATATGGGCGACACTAAGGAATCTGCACAGCCTCTTTGAGTATCGGTTGTGGCGTTGGGCGGATTTGGGACGTCACTAATGCGAGACCGAGTGTTCGTAGTTTTGAGAGATATTGAATTAGTAAATAAATAAAGGAATGTTCTCTATCTCTGTGCTATTCCAGAATATTTCGTGCCTAGTCCTGTTGCTTGTTTCTCATTGTTCTGATACCTGTTCATCAGCCAAGTCCTAGAAGTCCTTGTGACCCTTCCCAATCAGTCACAAGCTGTACTGGATCTTGCTCCAAGGCAGCCCCGCCTCCAAGTCTCAGCCTGCCGCGCAACTGTCTTGTCTGTCGGACTTTTCCTTACACCTTCGTATAACTATCTCTCTTGCTCAAATTCCTACTTCAGCAACTTCTGAATCACAGGCGACTCATCCGACAACTTACGCTCTCTTATACTACCGTTGTGTTACACCCGACGGTTGCGACGTCATCCCACGTGTAGCTTGCGAAACCATATCAACAATCGCATTGGGCTTTTAGACAACCAATTTGGTCGGCAAGATGCTGGACGAAAACCTCCCGACATATCGCTTCAAGACGTCTTCGGAAAACCCACTCAACAACATCCTCTACTTTACACACAATGGATCAGATCCTGCGCCCGAGTATCTCATCAAACGACCATCTCCTTCCGAAGCCAATGGTCAATATGCGCTTGGCATATTCGACTCTCTAAATACGTCTGTGATATACGCAGAGGTAGATGTCAAGCCTGACTGGGTAGCACCGACTCTATCTGCCGCTGAGATCCGCGCGCAAAACGGAAACCCACCGCCCAAGACACCTGCTATACCAGATAACTTTGCTGTTTCGCTATATAACCCAGATCAAGTTATCCCTGTCAAGCACCATCCAGGAAGTTGGGGAAAGACAGATATCTGGGAGTTTGAGCTTCCCGAGAGATCCTTCAAGCTACCCAGCGCCAGCCAGATTGACCAAGAGGATCGTCCGTCTCTAACCGAGTTGGTTCCAAAGGTTGTGTTTCGCTGGAAGCGCGATGGTCGTCTAAGCAAGGACATGACATGTTATATGACGGGAAGAAACGTAGGTGGAAAGAAGAGCAAGGAACCAGATATCACGGTGGCCTTTTTCCGTGCCAAGCATGACTCGACTCTGACCATATATGAACCAAATATGGCACGTGTTGAGATTGAGGATCGAAGGGGTCTTGAGATTGTTCTTCTCATGAGCGCTGAGACCATTAAAGATCTATACCTGAACCCGAGTCAGGACCCCTTCCATGTCCTTACCACATCTAACGGGCGGCGTCGCCAGAACTCTCGGCCAGCAGCAAATTCCTCGGCAGACCCGGCAATGGCGGGGGCTCTGAACAACAATAGACCATCGTCTCCTCCTGGTACACAAGCGTCCCCACAGCAATCAAATAACAAGGCCCAGCGCGAGGCCGAAGTTGAGGCTGAAACACGGCGGTTACAGGCAGAGGAGGACCGCAAAAGACGCGAGCGCGAAAGACAAGAGGAGGAGGAACGCAAGAGAATACAGAAAATGCTTGAGACTGAGGAGAAAGAACGTCGGAAGAGAGAAGCTGAGGTCGAAAAAGAAACAGAACGACTCCGTCGGGAATATGGCATGGCTGGGCAAGATTTCCAGAGTCCCACGAGCCCGGGTCACCCATCACCCCCCTTACCTCCAAGACCGCAATTTTCATCAGGCGCATTTGCATCAGGCGCATTGAACGTTCCTTCAAGCAATCTACCACAAAGACCCAACAGTGTTGGACCAACACCCCATGGTGCTCCCCAGCCAAACTTCTTTGCCCCGCCTCCTTCACAAGCTCAACCGGGTCCTAGCGAGAACGGAAAGAAACGTCATGGCTTAGGTGGTTTGCTACAAGGCCCTTATGCTGGGCCAGCGGCAGCAAGTGTCAGTGGCTTCTTTAGCAGTCGGAAGGACGAAGAGAAACGGAAGAAGGTTCAGAAGAAGCGAAGTGTGCATTTTTAAGTTGGAGATTTAGGGAAACTGGAGTTTTTATGTATCATGTCGGAGGAATTCAACGGTTATGTGCGCATTGCATGGAGGATATACCATATATTTGGGAATAGCATTAGTAATGTGAAATGACTTCTTGCCAATTTCATTCTGTCGTTATGGTTAGGAACTGCAAAGGACGATCTGCCTAGCGTGAGTCAGATGGGTCGACAACTCCCATACGTCTTTGTAGGTAACTGTTTCGTTGAATCACTTGAGCCTTAACAGAGCCGGGTTTCGTAGCATGATTGCATGGCCTCGATAAAATAAGAAAAGATTTGTGTGGGAAGCACTCGGGTAGGGAACGACGTAATGAGCAATCAAGTAGGTGTGGTTGCAAACCAAGAAAGAGATTATCCAGTCATTTGTTATGGACGCCATCATGTCTAACCCATAGCAAGCCTTCCTGTATCCCATAGACCAAGTTTTATCTAGTTCCGGCCGAAGATAAAAACATTGCCATAATTTAGTTGGACTTTTTAGTGAGTCTCTGCCCATTTCTTAAACCAATCTAGTGCCTCAGGATTGGCAACGCTGGCATTGGTTTTTACTTCTATGCCAGAGAGGATCTGTTTCACAGCAACTTCAATCCTGCGTCGAATGTCAGCATGGTGCACTCTGTTGAGATTCCAAAGAGGTAGACTCACTTCTTTCCATTGCCAGTCTTGGGTACGCCGCCTCCACACTCCTCTACAACACCAGGCACATGTCGAGGGCTCAGTTCGGACTTGATTTTGGCCTTGATCCTCAGACGAAGGTCGTCGTTGAATTCGTGTCCCGGAACCATCACCACAAAGAGACATACAGTCTCATCTGAATCGGTCTCCCGTCTACGTCCAATGCAGACCGCATCCTCAACCTCAGAAGCGAAGAAACGGGTGAGAATGTTGTAGATCTCAGCAGAACCGAATCTCACCCCTGACGGCTTCAGGACACCATCTGATCTTCCAAGCATGACAAGACTGCCGGTTGCAGGGTCAGGAATCTTGACGAAATCACCATGATGCCATACTGCGCCTTCAACTCCGCAGATATTTTCGAACCTCTCGAAATAAGCCGATTGATATTTGGCCCCACCATTGGGGCCATAGAAGGTCAGGGGCTGGCAAAGGAAAGGCTTGATGCAGACGAGATCGCCTGGCTCATCAGCCTTAATGGGCTCGCCTGTGACAGAGTCAACAGCACGAATGGCCATACCAAGACCAGCGCATTGAATCTCGCCAACGCGGACCGGGAGAAGTGGACAAGGCGCTCCGAATAGTGAGATGATGTCGGTTCCGCCAGTGATGGAGCCGAGGTTGATGTGTTTGGGGAACGCTTCATAGACAAACTTGAAGGTTGATGGAGGGAGAGGTGAAGCAGTTGAGTAGATAGCTTGCAGATTTGAAAGATCAATCGACTCATCACGGACAGGATAGATGTCGTTGGCTTCCAGTGCAGTCAAGTAGGCGGCCGAGGTACCGAAGTGAGTAACCTTAAGGTCAGAGAGAAGGCGTGGTAGTGAGAGGTGAGCATGAGGACGGAAAGGAGAGCCAGAATAAACAACAATGGTAGAGCCCACGGCTAGAGCTCCAATGCTCCAGTGCCACATCATCCAGGAGGTAGTCGTATAGTAGAGCATTCGAGATGAAGAGTCAAGCGAGCAGTGCAGAAGATGTTCCTTCTTGTGCTGAAGCAGTGTACCTAAAGCCGTATGGACAATGGCCTTGGGGAGGCCAGTTGTACCGCTAGAGTAAAGAACGTAGAGGGGATGAGCTGGAGGAAGCTGCTCGAACTTCAAGGGATCTTCAGAAGCAGACTCGAGCATCTTGGCGTACTCGACGGCCAACACGCCATGCTTCTCGAGCTCTTCAAGACCAAGTCCTCCAGAACTGATGTTGTTAATCACAACCACTCTCTCGAGCCCCTTATCCTTCAATGCGGCCACAATCTCAGTCGTTTTTGCTACACTAGACCACTCCTTTCCATTGTAGATTGTGCCATTATCGGCGAATAGCACCTTTGGCGCAATTTGGTTAAGACGATCTAAAACAGCTGAAACGCCGTTATCAGGACTTATACCAGTCCAAATAGCACCGATGGCGGCGGCAGCAAGCATAGCAACCAATGCCTCGACATGATTTGAGACAAAACCTGCCACAACATCGTTGGGCTTGAGACCAGCGGCACGCAGGGCATTAGAGCAACGGCGGACTGCCTCACGAAGCTCCGCCCATGAAGTAGTCACTGTAGAGTTTGGTAACTCAGTGACAGTGATAACGGCTGGAGCTGTGGGCTCGGGAAGTGGAGAGGTTGCGGGAAAGAGGAGGTTCTCGGCGAAGTTGAGACGTGAGCCCGAGAAGAAGTCTGGTCGAGGGTACATAGGAGCATTTTGAGGAAGAACCTGTAGAGGCGTTTAGTTGAGTTTTGGATTCGTTGGGCTTACTGCGTAAGTCTTGAGTTTGACTGAGCCTCTCACTTGAGATGCCCCCTCTCATACATGGTGTTCATACCTCATCAAAGGGCTTTGAGGCTGTAACGCCAACAAAATGCCAAAGTTCCTCCCAGAACTGAGCAACTTCGTCGATGGACCACTTGTAAAGGGCTGGGTAGCCATCTAGACTTAAACCATGCTTCTTGTTCACGTGCTCAAGAAACTTCCACATATGAGTGGACTTGGGATCTGAATGCCTCCAGAGGACATTGTCATCAGAAGCAGGTGCCGCAGCAGACGGTGCAAGTTTGTCGATCGACATGACGGGCATTGGGACGAAATAGAAAGGAGACTGAAAAGTCAATCAATCCCTCGGAAAGACGATCGTTGGGGAATAGTAACAATTCCGAGGTGCAGAGGTATCAATGAGACGGTGGCGTGTAAGAGGCAAAAGAGACAGTCAATGGAGAGATTGAGAAGTATGTGGGAGTCAGAATGAAGCAAGAGAGATGTTGTTTAATTGTTGAGAAGATTGTATGTACTCTTATCCCAACGCTACGGACTTGGGATTCCGTGTTTCCAGTGAGCTCGGAATCTTTCTCTATGGCCAACCGCCGTTGAAAGCCGTCCCCTCCCGTTCTCGGCTCCCCGCCATTGAGTCTCTTACCCCGAAGTGGCTGTGGTGGGGGAGGCTGAGGTAAAGATGTGTGGCTTGTTTCTAGCTGAGATTCTAGGGGTTAAAATGGTCATCATGACAGCTTTTGATGGAGCTGATAACTTGGGTAGTATCATAATTTCTCACGAATCTTGCGAGATGAGCAGGTCTTCAACTGTGACTTGTCACTTGTTCATGTAAAAGACATCCGTAACGTTGAATTAAACGAGATATCATCAATTCGAATGAGAGGGGGAGCAAATTGCAGTTGTTTAGAGGAGTCAATTGACTCCAAAGCAAATAACGAATACGCAACACAATGTGATTGCCAAAGCTCAAGGCAAAGCTGAATCAAAATCACGTTGTCTGGCAGTTTGGCGAGATTAGTGCATTGTTAGTTGCCTCGGCAGAGCCTAAGCTTAGCTGCTGGTCCATAGCTACGTACTAGGAAGAGCTCGGCATAGTCGATCGTCCCGAACCGCCTTAAAACCGAGATGATCAGGCCTCAAGAGAAGTCTTATCCCTTGCCAATGAGTCGAATTCGCGTATCAGCTGGAGGGTTACAAGGCGAGAGGGAGTGGTCCACGATATCGACTAGGTGGTGGTGCAATACCGACTCGTCGATATCGCGAGTTTCTCAACTATCAATGCAAAGTCAATCCCGACATCACGAGAAATGATCCTCCCAAACCGTGTGGATTAGTCGCAGTTTTGGGCTGAAAATGAGCTGGCGGTGGAAGATCTTGTTCATCTTTGTTAGATGGATGATGCAGGGCTTTGCAGCATCTTTTACTTGGCCATTGATGTCGGTGTGCAGGCGCCAAAAAAGAATAATGCACTTGATTGAGACTCGTGTCATTCGTACATTAACAGCTAATAAGCACAGCATCGTTGGCTGCAAGTGCGTGCACTCAGCTGCAGTAGCTTGGTCAGGTCTCATATGATCCATAAAAAGTTATCAACTTATCTGGATCAAGTGGGAGTTGACCATCGATGTTGCCGGACCCGAAGTTCAAACAGTCCAAAGACTTGGAAATGCCACGAGACTCGTCCCTAGCGAGAGAGCTTGAAGAATAATGCCATCATCGTCACCGGGTGCGGCGGAGATTTTGAGAGCTTGGGCACAGCTGCCCCTGGATGATGACATCTCGCTTCCCTTGGGTTTCATGACCAATGCTGTGCAAGACTAACAAGATCTGAGGGTGGTGAACCGCGGCCCTTTCTGGCCTTTGAAAGTGTGCCATTCGCTACAGAAGGCAGACAGAAATTTGGTGCGAGACGAGCTAGAAGGAAAAAAAAAAAGTGGCGTTTTCTCTTAAAGTCTCCCGTGTCATCCCATTCGTAGGCCGGACACCTCGGAGCCCAGGGGTTCGTCTTGAAAACAGAACCATTGGGTCTTTGTTACAGGGACTTCTATTAAGGAGAGGCAGCCAAAGATATGTTCTGATCATTTTGCATCGCATTTGGGTAGGATTCGAGGTCATGAGCTCAGATGCGCAGGCATGTTAAGCCTACGAAGGTAACAGTAGAGGGCATCATCATGTATAGAAAATACACGCCTTGTTTCTCAACACTTGATCCTCTTGAACGAGTCTTGGGTAAGGGAAGTCCCTTGTCAACGCCTGTCAAGCCCTGGGCACAAGGAAGCGAACCTGGAAAGGAACAGGCGAAAGGCGAGACGATGCAATTCCCCGTCGGCTGACCCCTTCAACCCTTGAATTCCTTCTGATCCTTGTGTCCGGTCCATTCCGCGGGTGCTTGTTTGCTCTCTCTGTTGTGCTGTGCTGCGCTGTTCTGTGTGCGTTTCTCGTACATCGTACATCGCATACAGTGACACAGTCAGCGGCTCAGGTACATGTAAACAAATGCAAGTTTAAACTTCTGTCGGCCTTGATTACAGTCCGTCAAGTAACTGGTATCCCCGTCGTCTAGGCGCATCACCTTCAAACTCAGGTACCCAGTACTAGTTGATACTGGTCCCCGCTGTTTCCCGTGGAGCGGAAAACCTGGACTTTTTATTGTTTTTCAATGCACCTCGTGCCGCTGACTCCGCTGTTTTCTTCTTGTTCCTGTTCTCATGGTGTAGACCAGGTCGAATAATAACCACTTACTCCCTGCTTCTGCATCTTCCTCTTCTCTTTCACCATCGCCCTCGCTGCTTTGTAGGTCGTCGTTGTATTTCGTCGTCCACTTGCAGACAGGCTTCGGCCGAGTGATCGAAAGAGTCCACCAACTAATACCCTTTGTTCCACACAAGCAGTCAGCTCTCAACTAGACACAGGGCTGATTAATTAACTCTCGAGCATCAATTCCTCTTGTTGGTCTTGATCAGTACTCTTCAGCAGTATCGATCCCGCTGACCGCCTCATTAAGTCACTGACGACCGCTACTCGACGATACGCCCTTGCGTTGCGGCCTGATCGATTTGAGCTTGGATCGATCTATCTTCCCTGGAACGGCCGCGCTTGTCTCGGTAACTGGAATTGGGAAGAGCGGCATCACCTAAACTGCTCTTCCACTGATTAGTAACTGGGTAAGTGCATGTTTTATTCCTCAGAGTTGATATCATTCTCTCTTTATCGATTGCTATCAATCGTTCATCCGATCGCCTGTCTGGTGTTTTAATCGGTTCTTGGCTGGACCACGGCTGGCCCCGCTACTCGGACTTGAAGCCCCACAAGCAATTTGCAGTGGGCGGATCTTCACTTTCCCAGTTTGATTCGACGCCACCTCCTGCGCCCCCCTGTGCCTCCTGGACTACGCACCACTACACGCAGTACTGCACAGCACTCCAATTCAACTTTAAACTCTGCTACCTCTGTTATCAATTTCATAATTCTTCCTCATCAACATCTGTTGTACCGTGTATCCGCTCCAGCTCAACATCTTCGTCTCCATTGCTAGTGTTGCAGCTAGTTCTGGCTCACGGTGCACATTTACTCTTGTTTTCCTCCTTGCTTCGCATCGCCTTATCTGCATTGAAAGAAATTGGGTTGCCAGCAACAGAGCTCCTATTTCCAGAATATGCTTCGCAGCAAACCCTCTCGACTCGATAATTACTAGACTTCCCAATTCACTGACACACGCTTCTGGCTCCCAGACTCTCGACTTTTCTTCTTTCTGCGTACAATTGGGTGCCCTGCCCTCCTTCGATTGTTCGCGATCTAGCCTCCCTTACGTTCGCGCCTTCACCTGCCAACGCACTTTGGCCAGGAGAGATGCCCCGTCGGCTGAATCCTTTTTCATCCTCGTCCTCCATGTCTCAACCCGTCAAGTCGGGCGAGAGGCGCCCCTCTACCTCAAAAGGCAACCGTATCACCAACTTCTTCTCCAGTAGCCCCAAGTCCACCGGTGCCCAGCAGGCCCTTGCTGTTGTCCAGCAGAACCAGGCCGCTGCTACTGGATTCTCTCCTTCTCCAGGCCTGCCTACCATCTCTCTCTCAACCGCCAGCCCTGGCGACCCCAACAGCATCGATGCCTCCACGACCACTCTCTTTCAGCCCAAGTCCGCCGAGGAGATCGACCGTCAGAAGCGTGCCGACGCCCAGTTTGGCCCTCTTCTCCACTCAAGTCACCGATACACCAGCCAGTCTCATGGAGAGCCTCTGGAGGTGCCTGTCGAGGATGAGCCTCCTTATTATTTCATCCTTACAACTTATATCAGTTACCTTATCCTGATTGTTCTTGGTCATATTCGCGATTTCTTTGGCAAGCGTTTCGGAAACCCTAAGCACTACCGTGCCCTTAAAGCCAGCAATGGCTACGCAGCTCTCAACAGTGATTTCGACAACTTTTACGTCCGACGTCTCAAGATGCGTCTGGATGACTGCTTTGCTCGCCCTACTACTGGCGTTCCTGGACGTTTTATCACCCTCATGGACCGCAAGTCCGACGACTTCAACCGCACCTATCAATATACCGGCACCTACACCGAGACCCTCAACATGAGCTCATACAACTACCTTGGTTTCGCCCAGTCTGAAGGTCCTTGTGCCGACGCTGTCGAGGAGTGTGTCAAGCGATTTGGTATTAGCTTCTGCAGCCCCCGTGGTGCTGCTGGTACCTCTGAACTTGCTCTCGAGGTTGAGCGAGAGGTTGCTGAGTTCGTTGGCAAGCCTGCTTCTATGGTATTCTCTATGGGTTACGTCACAAACTCGAGCTCTTTTCCCGCCATTGTCTCTAAGGGTTGTCTGATCATTTCTGATGAGCTCAACCACGCTTCCATCCGTGTCGGTGCTCGTCTTTCTGGTGCTGTCATTCAATCCTTCAAGCATAATGATATGGCCGATCTGGAACGTGTTGTTCGCGAAGCTATCTCCCAAGGTCAGCCCCGCACTCACCGTCCCTGGAAGAAGATCTTGGTCGTCGTCGAAGGTCTCTACTCCATGGAGGGTACCATGTGTGATCTCCCCGGTATTCTTGCTTTGAAGAACAAGTACAAGTTCTACCTGTTTGTCGACGAGGCTCACTCTATCGGTGCTCTTGGCCCTCGCGGTCGTGGTGTTTGCGATTACTTTGGCATTGATCCTTCCGAGGTTGACATTCTTATGGGAACTCTGACAAAATCTTTTGGGGCCAACGGTGGTTATATCGCAGCCGAGAAGCACATCATCGACAAGCTCAAGAGCACCAACGCTGCTACTCAGTATGGCGAGACCCCAGCCCCTTGCGTCCTTATGCAGATTTTGGCTTCCTTGAAACTCATTACTGGCGAGCTGTGCCCTGGTCAAGGCGAGGAGCGTCTCCAGCGTATTGCCTTCAACTCTCGTTACCTTCGTCTCGGACTTAAGCGTCTCGGTCTCATCGTTTATGGTCACGATGATTCCCCTATCATTCCTGTCATGCTCTACCACCCCGCCAAGCTTCCCGCCTTCAGTCACGAGATGCTTCGACGCAAGATCTCAGTTGTTGTTGTTGGTTATCCTGCGACTCCACTTATTAGCTCTCGTGCCCGTTTCTGTGTTTCTGCCGCCCACAACAAGGAGGATCTGGACCGTCTGCTGGCCGCATGTGACGAAGTCGGTGATATCCTGCAGATCAAGTTCTCTACCGGCGTTGCAGGCGGATTGGAACATCTCCCTGAAGGCGTTACACCTGAGAACGAAGAAGAATGGAGACGGGAAAACAGGATTCCCCTCAAGGCCCCTCGTTGGCGCTTAGAAGATGTTATCCGACATGGTGTCCAAGATTCAAAGATTCCCCTACGCTAATACTTTGGTTCCTCAATCGAATTCGTTTCTTGTGCTTGATACTCCTTTTAATCAAGGAAGTGCTCAGGTGGACAGAGTGGTGTTTGATGCATTTCTATAGATCTTTCCTATGAAGGAACGCGCCGTTCCACGACTTTTTAACGGCGTACTCTTCTTGGCGGCTAGCCCTGCGGCTGTCGCGCTTTTTGGCCCCCAAACTTTCATGCGAGAGCGAGGGTCTTTTTGAAATGGAGTAATGGAGTTGAGGTAATGGACCATGTCAGGAATGGGTATGACGAGCAAGATTCCCTCGACCAACTTAAGTCGCAAGGTTGGGATGAGTATGGCATATAGAATAATTGTTAGTCGACAATTTATAGACTGAAGCAATATAGATTTGCTTCAACTAATTCAAGAAACTTATGCATAAAGAGTCCAGTTCATATATTGGTGAAGATCAATAGACCTTTGTATATACCCACGGGTAACCATGGCGTAGCCCCCGGAGTTTTATGAAAGCTATAGTTATTAGGTATCAAATACCTTGCCTTGAAAGTTTGCTAATCTTCAAGGGGTCTATAGCATCATGGCAAGGTCAGTGTTCCAGAACTATTGAATGGGAATGCTAGAGGCTCGGTCTCAAACACACGATGTTCCTTCAGAATACCTCGGACTGTCACTTTAATGTGGCTTAAACCTTGTAGTCAGCCGAAAACTCCCATCTTGAACGGTTTCCCTGGTGTTGAGGGTCCAATGGTGTTTGAAGCAGAGACAAAGTGAGGTTAATTGAGTGGACCAGGAGCTCAATACATTTCAATGGGCGGTTTGCCAGGGTTTAGATTATGTTTTGTGTCAACGCCCAAGACTTTTCTAAACGCGCACTGCAACTCAAGACAAGAAACCATCCAAGAACGGCATTGAGTTTGGCTGTTTGTTTACTGAATATACGGAAACGATCCAATGGCTGATTGAAGACCTGCATAAGAGGGTCGAGTAATGGAATGGTTGGGCTGGTAAACGGGCTGCAGCAGCGGCAGCCAGGCTTGATACTTATTTAGTGGTGAGGGGCCTCGGCCGGGGTGTCTACAGGGGGATGCTGTCAGTGGAGCGGGACGGGAGTCAAGCCGTGTTCTCAGTGGAGGATCAGTTATTCAAAGTCCCTCCCAGGCCGGGCTGCAAGGTCCACCAAGCAAACGGCCAAGTCATGAGATAGGTACGGAGTACATCTGAATAGGCCTCGAAAGGGCTATTCACGGCGTGCTAAATCAGGTACTGGGTACTTAATGACAGCTGCCATTTCAATAGGTCATTAAGTAACTCGGAGTGGAGGACCTCCTCTCCTCTTTCCACCCCCAAGCGCTTCCACGAGCGAGTGAGCGAGCAAACGAGTACAAGCAAGACCTGGACCTGGACCTGGGACCAAGACCAAGCAAGACAAGACCTGACCTTAGACCAAGACACAAACACCCCGTCATCATCACCACCATCCGCTTTCTTCTCCTCTGGCTACCTCCGACTCTTTCAATTTTCCTTTTTTGTTGACGTTTCTACGGCATTTGTCCTCTTCGAGGCGTCTCGGCTTGGGTCTACTTATTCTCTTGGGATCGGCTCGTTTTTCCCACATCGACATTGCCTTTCCTCATCAGCCCATACTATCTTCTATTCGCCTATTCGATTTGTTCTCGCATTCAATCCACTCCAATCGCCTTCCAGACTGCGCCCACTTCCTCGACCACGACGTCTGCCACCACCTCCTCCTCCTGAGCGTTGCTTCTCTTTTTTTATCACGATCCGATCACGATTTGAATGAAAGGCTTATAAAAACATTCGACCGACCGTCCTTCGCCAACCTCGTCCTGTTTCTTCCCTTCTGACAGTGACCGATCCAGCGCATCTGTCTATTTGCGGCATCACCACCTCCCCCACGACCGCCTGAATTAGTCTTTCGTCTCAGCCCCAGCCTCCGTTATTGGCGACTTTTCCTTCAGAGTCGTCAGGATGATGAGCTTCGATGGTGGCACAGCTTACGCCGAGTCAGACGCCGACGACGAATACGAGCGAAGCATGGGCGACCACTCTCCCATCACCAACTCTGAGCATTCCCCCATAGACTCCGAGCTCTCAACATCCGCAGAGCATACTCCTACTACATATGGTCATCGCAGCAGTGCCGACCGTCTCCCAGAAACCATCATTACCGAATGGACCGCTGAGGAATGTGCTGATTTTATTGGCACCATTGGTCTTCAACAGTATGCCGATCGCTTTATAGGTGCGTCTTTGGTCTCAACCATAGCATCCCATCTCGTTGATGGCTGGTGCCACATACATTGGAGGGGACATTATGATAGCTAACATTTGATTACCTGCAGAAAACGAGATTGTTGGCGAGGCTCTGGTCGCGCTACAACATGATGATCTCAAGAGCATGGGTATTGCTAGTGTGGGACATCGCCTAACAATCCTCAAAAGCGTCTATGATGTCAAAAAGGCTCAAGATGTCCCCATTGAGAGTGATCACTATCTACCCCTATGTACGTTGTCTCCGATTTCCCCTCTTGGGTGGACTGGCCTGATTCTAACTTGTAACCCCTGCAGCCGCCGACGCCGAAGCGCAATATGCTACTGCAACTATCAAGGACATCAAACATCTTGTCGAGCAATTCCGCCTACGCGATGAACGCATGAATCTACTCGAACAGGATCTGCGACGGATGACAGAAGATTTCAGACGACTACGAGAGGATATGCTTCCGGCCTTGCGCTTGGTCAAGGATGCGCAACAGCCATTGCCCAATCTAAGTGGTAACAGCCAGCAGGCGTATGGCTACGAAACAACCATATCGCCCCCCGCACCAACACCAACCCCAGGCTCGAGTCAATCTGGAAGCTCAGTCAAGCGACAATATTCGACCCGCAAGATTCTTATCGGAGCTACACCAAAGAATGCATCACCCACTCAATCTACCCACGAGAGGTCAATAGCAGAGACTGCGTTGGATCCTGCAAATGCCGCAGAACGAGCCGTTCTATCGTCTTCCCATCTTGCAGCTATGAACGGAGGTGGTCAGGGCTCGTCCTCCCCTTCGTATCCCTCACCCAACATTCCCTCCCCGACATCTCCTCAGACCCACATGTCCGCTACCACCCTCGCCTCTCGATCCTACCGTAGTGAAGCACCGACACCCTCCACACGAACCACCTTCAATGACGAAGGTCACGCCAATGCAGTCTATACCTCCCGTGAAAAGGCACCTCAAGGGCCACCCCGTCGACGAGAAACTCCTGTACCTGATACACCCAGTCAGAGCAACGCTTCGGTCGAGATCTTCAAATCGTTCCGTGTGAGTATGGAGGACCCCTGCTACAAGGTTCTTCCTGCCGCGCTGAAAAAGTACCAGATCAACGCTCCATGGGATCAATATGCTCTTTATATTGTGTACGGCGATCAGGAACGTTGCCTGGGTCTTGAGGAGAAGCCATTGATTCTGTTTAAGCAATTGGACAAGGAAGGCAAGAAACCCATGTTTATGCTACGAAAGACGACAACAGCACCGTTAGACGGAGAACCAGGAAGCGCAGGATTGGGCAGCACCTCAAGAGGGGCGCCAACAGGCTACGATCCCCCGGGAGGAATCATCTAAGCTGTCCTCAGAGTCGGTGCCTTTTGGTGGAGTTTCCCTACGGCACGATCGCAGAGTATCGGACGGCGCCTAGCGAAACCCGAGCCCATTCGAGTGGTGAACACGAGACGCATACTGTACGTCAGACTTGCAGGGTCGGCACAAACCACCGCCTTCAAGGCCGTACGATGCCGGACCAAGGTCTAGATGCGTTTCTTGGAAGTGGGACAAGGCGACAGCCCGCAAACCTGTCGAGGCATCTGCATGACGTTTGGTGATGTTTGTTTCAGTGGGGTCAGCGTTTCTGAGCTGAGGTGGTGAACCTGAAACACCAACCATGGACTATTATGGGGCGGAACACCAGGCACTGCTCTGGCCTACCCGCGTTTGTCTTGGGCTGAATCACATTATGACAGATTCGGAAACTAAGACAGGAGGCTTGTTTGAAAACCAGGGTTTGGAGAGTTACAGGGCTGGGGCAACTGAAGATTCCGACCGGAGGGAGAGCTTAGAGCGACTAGGTTTCTTTCTGGGTCGGTTCCGCTCAAAGCTATTGCTTTTGCCAAAGGGATGTTTATTGAGGCAGGACGTTGCTGTGGAAGTCAACGATCAAGCCACGGGCATCCGTGCGCATACAGCATTTTTTTCATCAAATTCATCATGGGGACATTGCGGGTTATGGCGTTTGAAAAGTCGACTAGGTGTTATTCTGCAACAAACGGCGGGAATGTCCATCGTCGTTCTATTTTTGGGGCTTGCATCTTAATATCCAGCGCAGCACAGCACGGTACAGAACAGAACAGGGAGGGAGGGTTGGTAATCATGGGCGAGAAGCACGGGTTGGATCGGGATGGGTTAGGACAATGCACAAACAGTGTTATGGCTAAGGAGCTGTAATCTGTGTGAGTCAGATCTTGTAGACTTTGCCTTGCATAAGAGATATGCTGGCGGTTGATGAGAGTTTGGTCAAAGCTTTGCGACAATATACAGACTCGTGTAGTGTAGATACGGAGTCGTCTTTTTGAAGTTCAAGTTGATAGACAACAAACATGTCTTTCTTACATGCCATCACTCCCAGACGTGTTTCGAATACAACATAATCACGGAACATACTCAGGAACGAATAAGAAGATCTTACTTCACCTCACATACCACTGCCATCCCTCTCCGAAGGCTTCTCTCTTGCTCGCCTCATACTCTTCGAGGAACGCAACCACTGCCACCAATGGTACTCCCCTCCTCATACCTGTCTCGTCGTCCCAGCTTGAATGCACGCCTACCAATGCTCCTGTTTTTCGATCGAATAATCCTGCTCCGCTGTGTCCCCAATATGTCCAGCAGGTATGCTTAAGAGCACCGATTTCACTATTATCCTGGGGATTCTGATCCTTATCCAGTCCACGAAAGGTACCTTGGCTCACAACCAGTGTGTCATACTCTGTCTTTATACCACTGCGTTCAGCCTCTAGATCCTCGGTGCCTGGGTGTCCTATGCATAGGAGCTTGGAGTTGAACTTGGGAGAGTGTGACGCGATACAAGTATAAGGAAACGGCCTGTGGGGGAGCTCAGCTTTGTCGATCAGGAGTAGAGCGAGGTCACGTATTGGATCCCAAGCTAACACTTTCGTCGAGGCAATCTTTCCATTTGAAGATATAAGGACGCGTGATGGGTTGGCTGTGAGCTCAGAGGACTCTTCTGCAACACAGTGTGCACAAGTGAGGAGAATACCATCGGGTGAGATGCAGACTGCAGTCCCAGCCTCGGACTGTGCAAAGACAAATGTTGCGTCTACAGGGCTGTGATATGACTTTGGGCTCAGTGCGAGAGATCGGAGGACATCCGGTGGAAGGGGAATGGCGTAAGAAGCGAGCCAGTTGCGTTTAGTGATGAGGGCGTCGTGATGTTCTTCCGGTAGGGAGAGACGAGAGAAAGATGGTCTGGATGGTAGAGTTTCTATCTCTGGTTTTTGAGAGGTATCATCTGTTGCTTGATCTCCTTTCGAGGAGAGTGTTCGTGTTAAACTTGTTTGACGTGTCGTGGGTGATGATGAGCCAGTCAAGTCAATAACGTCAGGCATATCTTCTCGTATCTGGGGTGAGCTATAGAGATATTCACGACCTAAACAAGATAAGGAGGACAAAGATGCAGATGTTATTCTAGAGTGAGTTGATGAAAGACTGTAAGGGGGTTATGTAAGTCAATTAGTTACTAAGTAAGGTAGCTATTTAGTTGAGACTAACGTACGGCTGCCTAATCACGGTAAGCAATCTGGGGGTAGCAGAAAACTCAAGACCGTGATCCTAAGTGACAAAATACTTTAGTAAATCTAGAATACTTTAGTAAGTTTAGAATACTTTGGTAAGTCCAGAATACTTTAGCAAGTTGAGAATACTTTTGTATAAACCTGGGAGGCTCTTTGAAGAGTTTATTTTTGGGGTCTTAGGTCTCCATCTGTTTTGCCTTCCACTCATCCACCACTGTCTTGTAGTCCTCCGGTCCATACGGATCTGTTATCTCAGCAAACATACCGTTCTTTCGATAAATCGGTAGATCTAAATCCTTGAGTAGCAGGTCCAGATATGGAATTGCATCAAACACGAAGTCTGGAAAGCTGTGGCCGAAACCACTTGGGTATCGCCATTTCCCGAATCGACTATGGAGCACTGCATCGTGTTGAAACTCCGACACAAACTCCGGTGAAGGATTTCGAGGGAGAGATGGAATCCTATCGTCGAAGAAAGCGTTTACCCACAGTGACTGGATGTGGAAGGTTATAGGGTCGCTGAAGTTAACCAGCATTCCCACGAAAGCAATATCCCGAGTTTGAAGGTACTTGCTTGACGGCGGGACGACGAAGCGGTACAGCGTATACGGTGTCAGTGATGTCGATGGCGTGATAGCGTCATTACTGGAGAGACCTTCGTCCTCTAGTAACGTATGATACTTGCTATTCTGCACTTTCTGTATGGGCTGATCCTTGAGACGAGGGAACTTCTCAAAAATCTCCTTGTCGACTTGATTCAGGAGTGACTCGTAGGGGAACGACTTGGGAGATGGCGCATGGGGCATTCCAAGGTCCTCGCCTTCTGGTAGATATTTGATGGGCGGAACATGTTTCCAACCCGTTGCACAGGCTAGAAGATCCGTATGCAGGGCTGTGCCATCAGATAAATGCACCGTCTGTTGACTCAGCCCGTTGATATCTGCAATATGTATCTTGACCAAGCCTTCTTTCACGACCTCGAAGAAGTCCTTGTCATAGTTGAGAATCCCTATGCCCGTTGCCACAAACATGGGGTTAGACCAGGGCTTAAGCTTGGCAGTCTCGGGATGAGAATCATAGTTGTTGAGTGTAATAACGTCATTACCCAAAATGCTCCAAAACTTATCGACGATAGCTCTTCCGATGGAGGTCCCGTGGTAGAAGTTACGAATCTTCACATATCCATCTGCTTCACCCCAACTACATGGGCTGAACCATGTCAGTAGTCGTGTATGCGCGAGTTTCTCGAGCCACTTCTTGAAGGGCGTGACATAGGGAGGAGCATTCCAAGAAGGACCGTGACCAGACTCTATGGATGAAAGTCAGTGAAGTCGAGATGCAATATTTTGATGCAACTTACCTCGGATAACCCAGTTCACTTGAATGCCTTTTGTGGCATAGAGGTACACCATGTCCCAAGCTGACTTTGTACCTCCGAATACTGTGACGGACTTGGCCGTCTTATATGTATATTCATAGTTCTTCAACTCTTTTCCATGGAATATTGGAGCTCCGAAGTCCTCCT
Source organism: Fusarium beomiforme (assembly GCA_002980475.2). Taxonomy (NCBI): domain Eukaryota; kingdom Fungi; phylum Ascomycota; class Sordariomycetes; order Hypocreales; family Nectriaceae; genus Fusarium; species Fusarium beomiforme. Next base: position 35,310 of record PVQB02000467.1, on the reverse strand, counting down.
CGCCTTCAAAGTGCGGCAGAAATGGCTCTGAAGTGAGACCTGTCGCAAGAATTAGGCGTCTGGCCCTGATCTTGATATTATTACCACCCTTGACGTCTCTGACTGTCAGGATCCAGCCGCCGTTCTCCTGGTGCTCTGCCGTCTCAACTTTATGCTCAAATCGTATCTTGCCATAGATATCAAAATGCTGAGCATAAGTATTCAGATATCTGTGAACTATTTGGCCGGGGATGTGCTGGCCTGGCTTTACACCGTAAGTCTCTGTATCCATGGGGAAATCTGGATACTGGAAAGTACCCAACATGTTGTTGGTTTTCAGGCCAGTGTAGAGGCGATGTTCTGCCCAAGTGCCGCCAAGTGTAGCAGCTGAATCGAAAAGCGCCAGAGATTCTTCAGGGTGCAGCTGATGCCGAGTCTTCGCCGCAGCCAACCCAGCCCAACCTGGTGTATGTTAGCTCGCTGTTCCTCTGTGTATCCTCTCAATATTTCAATTAATGAGGATGCAATGTTCTTACCAGCTCCAACAACTGCTACGTCAAGAGCCTCCATTGTCGAAATAAATCTTATGAATCGGGTTCACAACTGTCAAGTATGATTGATGAAGACAACTGAAAGAAATTTGGCTGACTTGTTGGGGAAATGCTCTTTTTCATATCTTCAGCTTGCCGTCGGGCCTGAGACATCACAAGCTATGTGAGTAAGCTTACGTCGCATTTCCATTTGTTGCATTGGATAGCTGTTCGTATTACATACACAGCCGAATATGCAAGATGCTGCAGGTATGTGGCGTCCAACTTGCCCGAAATAAACTCACGCCGTATCAAAATCCCGCGGGTCGCGAATTACTGAAATCTGCATTTAATAGGGAAAGAATGTCATTGAATCTGTGTGATATATTATCTGGTTTTATCAATCGACGTCCAGGAACACATGGTTCAAATTTTTTTTTTCTGCCTTTGTTTCTGCTCGTGCCGTCAGCTTCTTACAGTGCAAGTCTTCGGAACACTGATTCTCCAAAACTAGGCAATCCTGGACCAAGCCAGATATCTCAGGAAATCTTATAATTGACTATACACTTCTTTTCGATAAGTTCCTCGATAAGTGAGTTTCTGTTACTATCGAAGACACATGAAATTTGGTATAGGGTAGGTTCATTGTCAGTTAGCATCCGCCACTAACCAACCACAAACATCTACTATCTAGGTAATTTCAGTTGTCATCAAGGCTATGATTTCTTATTACAATATTAAAGTTCATAGTAAACTCAGTTCAGCTATCCCGATCTACGAGAACCGTCACGGGTGTTGCATTGCATCAGTTGGTTGCGTCAAAGCACATTTTCACTTAGTTGAGGTGTTGCTGCAGGGTTCATGGGTCTTGAGTCATGCCTCGAATATCACCAACTCAACGAGAAGAGTTGAGGAAGAAACACACACAGAAACTCAAGTTATCAAGATATAGTTGACAATGAAATGACAACGACATTATACTACGTCCCAAGGTTTTTGTTGTATAGAGAACGGGGCCTATTTTTGACCATGGATACTAGCCGTGGTTACATGAGAGTCTGAATAGGAAATAAGCGGATGTATGCCATGAGTCGTGCACCGGGGAGGATACGGAGGCCACTCTCGAAGCTCTGGGACAGATGTTGAGCCGATGAGAACCCCGTAGTTGGACATAGTAAGGGATGCCAAGCCGGCTGGTTCCAGCAACTACTCGACTCATGACCGAGTATACATAGAGGCAATGTACAGAAGCCACGACAAACCACCTTATGTGAGAACTACGAAAGAGGCTGGGTGTAATGACGCGACCGCGATGGCTAAATGGATGAAGGGAACAGGTATATAAAACTTCAACTATTGGTGTTGCCTGTCTTTGCGAATCTTGGCCTGACATCTGGCAGCATCTCATAACAGAAACCCCTGCTCTGGGCCAGTGGTGGGTATGGAGCCGAAATTGCTTGTGGTGATGTACAAGAGAGCAGACATGGGGGCATGATGTTAACCGGAAGAATACTGCTGCAATTGATGGATGAGACCCATACGATGCAGAGATCCCAAAGTTAAATAACGAATAAACCCCTGAGCAAAAGTTGATCAGGGGCCAGCATCGTTCATTGTCCTTGGCCGGACTAGGAATGGGTCAAGGACTGGGGGTTGACCTCACTTTATAGATGCAGGATTGCAGGGCAGGGGCTTGTCAAAGTGTGGCAATGGACGCAAGTGGATATCTCGGGGACGTAGTAAATTGCACTGGAGCCCTCTGAAGGCTCTGACGTGATCGCCGCAATACTCTGAAGTCGTCGCTGATCCAAGTTGATCCCATAGCACAGACTATTCTCTGTACAGAGCCACGTAAATACTGAGGCTTTACGATACGCCAATATCTGAGCGACTTAGGAACAATGCCAAGGTGCGGGTACTTTGTCAGAGACACTCTCGGTAATAAGAGGCGGAATGTCACTGCGATGGTGAGTAACTGCCGTTCGAGAACAAAACCTAACGTCTGGTTTCCCTGGAAGCCTTGCCGTATACGTCTGTCATATAGGATAATTAAGTATGTGAAACTTTGGCATCCCCATTTGCTCCGAATTAATGGGCTTACGGTATGCATAAAGCCCTTTTCAAAATGTCCTTTGCTGCAGGTACCGTTGATACACACTCGGCCAAGATCTGTACAAGAATGAGTGCACACTCCGTGTTTGGACTCGAATGTTTGACAGACGCCGGATGGCTGCAGTTCGAGCCATGGAAGGACAGTCGTACGAGTAGTCGACGGATATAGGTGGGTGTTGGTGACATAAGCTAAAGGAGTCGTTCTATCAACGAGTCGATTCTGAGGGCAGCGCCAGACATAAATAATTACTGTCAACAGCCATACATAACAACATATTATCTGAGCGTTTTCAGCAGAGTGTTGATCGACAACCAGGACACGACTAAGACGACATCAGCAGTTTTCATACAAAACAGGGTCTGAATTTCAGTTTGATCATTGAGCGGACCTGTCCTGAAAGAAGCTGGCCAGGCAAGCCAAACTAGGATTCATCGGAGCTCTAGGCTCGGGCCCACATGGTGCTCCGGATCCATCGGTTCCCCAGCTTGCTTGCAGTTTGGTTTTGTTTGACTTTGACCCATGTACCTTGAATAACAATTTCCTCCTTGATGAAAACAATTGGAATTCCTAGCAGAGGGAAGATTGACAGCTAACCTTGACCTGAAGACACAAGAAGACATTTGCAATATCGCAGGTGCGCAAGCCATTGAGATGAGACAGAATTATCTTGTTGCTTGGAGTTGGCCATGTTGCATAGGATGGGTCCTGAATGAGCCTTGTCTCAATGCTGTCTCATAAAAGAGATCGTCACCGGAAACCTTCAACGATTGAAGAGTTACCTCATTACATATATCAGGATTTTAGGTGAACATAAATATCTGAGAGCCCTGTGAAGAAATGGAAGTCAATTCGAAGATTTGGAGCTTCTATGGAGGGGGAAGCGCATTGGTCACCTAGGCAAGCCCGCAGGGCCAATATTATTCGCTTCTTCCCATTCCAGCTACCTGGAATCGTGAATCTTGGTAGCCGTGTACAAGCTAGAAGGCTCTGGCTGCAAGGAGCTTCTCGTGCAGTACTTTATAGCCCCAGGAACATATTGAAACTCCTTTCTAGGGAGGTCCTTTGGCACAGAGCAAACGAGCCAGAGAGGATTGAAATTATCCCAGTGGAGTTGACAAGGCCCAAAGTTCGTGGGTCAGAAACCAGCTCATGACAAGTTTGGACATGGCCATGGATGGAGTTGGTACTCTTGGACTAGCTTCTGCTTTTATGAAGCGAAGCGAAAGATCATCTCTTGGATAGCAACAAGTAACGCAACCAATGGGTTTGTCTTGGCTGGGTCCATGTTACTAGTAGCTAGTCGATATTTAAGGTGAAGTGTGATTTGTTAATCATCCGTGAAAATGAACACAGGCACGAGCTGCTTCCCCTGAAGGGTGCAGTTCAACAAACCAGGTAATCGTTGCCGTGGAGAGATTTATTGAATGCTGCGGACTTTGTTGATACCAAAAGGATCTGGAAAAGTCATTGCAGTTCAAAACCCGCCAGGGCATTTTGAGAGTAGGTATGTACTACGTTCTTTGAGAAAAAGCTCGCGTAATATAATTCTTGACCCTCGTTTCTTGCAAACTGGAGTTATCGAAGATGGTCAAATTTGGCGGGAGATCACCTCAGTGGCTCTGGTGGATGCAGTTTTAGCAAACGGACGCATGCAGTAGGCGCAATCTGGGTAGTAATCTGGCTTGAGGTGGTGCGCCTTCGAGTCCTCCACCTACCCAGCTCGGGTTAAGACCCTCCGCTCTGGGGCGAGGCTCTAGCCCTGTTCGCTGCCAGGGCGACCTGGCTTAACCTCTCAGTGGATGGAGTGAGCTTTTGAGATAAACCAGCCCCTGACCTCGTCCTAGCCATCGCCAACTGAGCCCACCCAAGCTTCCATCGAATCGCCGTTGATGCTGGTACTTGTATCGCGCCGAGAAGGACCAATCGGTCTCAATGTTGAATGGCCATGCTGGAGCATTGTAGTATGATAATCTCCGCATGAAAAACTCCTACACAGAGCATTTTTGGTATTTCCAGTCAATTGATTGAAACATTTGATAGTTGTGATGATGTTGATAATCGAAGTTGTGGTGCGGTATAAAGTTGATGGTGTTTGAGTGAGTGGATGAATCGATGGAGCTAGATGAGCTTGGAGAAGGAGGTCGGATGGAGTGGACAAAAAGGGTCGGGGCGACGGCGACGACCGCAGGGTTCTTTCGAGCTGCAGGCTCGTGCAGCAGAAGCGTCCACTGTAAATTGATGGCGGGGCTTTTTTGGTAGGCTGGGAGTACTTGATGCTTGGTGGCTAAATCCCCGGAATCTGTGTACCTGAAATAACTGGGCGAACCTGGAGTTGACTGAGACATGCTGAAAAGCTACTGGTGTTGTGGTCAGCTCGTAAACTCTATAGTCAGGACTTGGATTGGGAGGTTCAACGAAGATGACGTTTACAATTGAAACTTAACTTAGTTGGAAATAATTTTATATATTCGTAGGTATTTTGGAGCTGGGTCATGACTGGGAGCAAGCTCGGTACCGTCTCAGCGGAGGGCTATCCTTAATTCTTCTGTGCTTCAGTGGTTGTTGCTACTGTGACTCCAACACTTTAGTAGTATTTTCCTGTAATCTGTATCCGTACCGAACCGTGCCCTAGGTACCTGGCCTTACCAATTGAAGCCTGCCTAGGTCATTAATCTGGCTGCGGATATTATGCTGTTGTTGCCGCTGTCGCTGCCACTGGCCAAGTCGAGCCCGCGCCCACTCGTCCACTCTCAGTCGGGTTGGGATTATCCACTCAAATGGAAGCACACGCCCCCCTGCCTGGACCTGCTTGTACCTACTTGCAGGTAGTCCCATCTGTAGTCGGGTCTGTAGCTCACATTCCCTCCCCCCTAAAGGCCCCTACCACTAAGAATCCTCCTCACTCCTCTCTCCTCCAGGTCTTCTTCCTCCTCCGGCCTTTTCCCTCTCCACTTGCATTTGCATTGCATTTCGCCCATTTCCATCCATCAACCAACTTGAGCCGGCCGAGCTCCTGTTTTCGCACATCGTCAATTTCTCTCCTCGAAAGTCGCTCTTTTCTGCTGCTCTACCTGAGCTCGACTTGGACCTGAGTATCGTCATCGCTCTCCACGATTCTACATCCGACACCGCCCCTTGGTCCTCGGAATTCGTCTAATCTCACCTCCCGTCGCGCGTAAACCATCCGACAACAGGCGTTGACCGGTCGATCACGATGAACTCCCAAGGCAACAGTGATGTCTCCCCCGAGGCTATGCAGTCGCGAATTCAGCAGGCTCGACGCGAAGCCGAAACTCTGAAGGACCGAATTAAGAGGAAGAAGGATGAGCTCGCCGACACAACTCGTATGTGCTTCCCGATTGCCTAATCGCCCCGAAGTCTTCTTGGGAAACGAAACAATGATGGCCATCAGCAATCCCGATCGACACCCGTTTTCTCAGCTTGTCGATTTTGACCGTATGAATCAATGCTAACTAGGTCTTTTCAATTGTTTAGTTCGCGCTGTCGCGCAGCAGGCTCATGAGCCTATCCCCAAGAACCAGCTTATGAAGGCTAAGCGAACACTGAAGGGTCACTTGGCTAAGATTTACGCCATGCACTGGTCGACCGATAGGAGGCACCTCGTTTCCGCTTCTCAGGATGGCAAGCTCATCATCTGGGACGCCTATACCACCAACAAGGTCCATGCCATCCCCCTGCGATCCTCCTGGGTTATGACTTGCGCCTATGCCCCCAGTGGTAACTTCGTGGCTTGTGGTGGTCTCGACAATATCTGCTCCATCTACAACTTGAACCAGCAACGCGATGGCCCTACCCGTGTTGCTCGTGAGCTTTCTGGTCACGCTGGTTATCTTTCTTGCTGTCGATTCATTAACGACCGCAGCATCCTAACATCGTCTGGTGATATGACTTGTATGAAGTGGGATATCGAGACAGGCCAGAAGGTTACTGAGTTCGCTGATCACCTTGGCGACGTGATGAGCATCAGCCTGAACCCTACCAACCAAAACACCTTCATCTCTGGTGCTTGTGATGCTTTCGCCAAGCTCTGGGATATTCGCGCTGGAAAGGCTGTTCAGACCTTTGCTGGTCACGAGTCCGATATCAACGCCATCCAATTCTTCCCTGACGGCCACTCTTTCGTGACTGGATCGGATGATGCTACCTGCCGTCTCTTCGATATCCGTGCGGATCGCGAACTTAACCTTTACGGAGTAAGTGTGGATCTTCGTAAATTGGTCCTCGAACCTAGACTAACGCAATTGATAGTCCGAGTCTATTCTCTGTGGTATCACCTCGGTGGCCACATCCGTATCAGGACGTCTTCTGTTCGCTGGCTACGATGACTTTGAGTGCAAGGTAAGCTAATTTTTGCTTGTGATTTTACAAGTTGTTGTTCTATGGAACGCCGGCTAATGCGCTGGCCAGGTCTGGGATATCACGCGAGGCGAAAAGGTCGGCTCTCTCGTTGGCCACGAAAACCGTGTCAGCTGCTTGGGCGTGAGCAATGATGGCACAAGCTTGTGCACAGGATCTTGGGATTCTCTGGTAAGTTTTCCCGGAATAGGTGATGGGATATCAAGGACAAGCTGACTGAAATCCTTAGCTTAAAATCTGGGCATACTAATTGTTACTTGCAACTATGAGCCTTGTTATCTGGATATATAAATGCCAGTACGTGCCACGGCGACTATACCATCTGTGTTCGAACGATTATATTGCCCATCGAATCCGAAATCCAAGGACGCCTACCTTGATCGCGACTATTAGCGAATGCAGGACGACGTGACGAACCGCACCTTACCTTAACACATACCCCTACCGACGACTTCCCCAGCCGGATGCGAGTGTCCGTGGTGGATTTGGGGAAGAAAATTCACTGGCTGATGCGATACCTCCTTTTCATTATTCCCTTTTCACTGTTTTCTCGTTTACTGTTTTCCTCGCACCTGCAAAATTCTCTGCACTATAGTTTCCCCTTTTCTGACACAACCCGGACTGTTAGTAATGGGCGGTTGTATTATTGGATGGGTTTCCGCTGTTGTTCAGTTGCCCTCTGTGTGTGTATCGACTCAACGGCACATGTCTTTCGGTTCCGGGCCGTTTCTACAGCAAAACGAATAATTCAAGGATCCAAGATTTGAAATGCCGTGGGGGACGATTTTATATGAGGGAAATCCACGGGAGTTGACGGCTATACCGAGCAAAAATTTCAGACCTCGAGATAATACATCATGATGTTTAAAAACTATAAGCTTCGTCTCCCTGTTCTTGCGAATATCTCCAAACGTTCTGATGCCTGCGTCAAATTCGGATTTGAGCACCAATGCTTAAGACAGGCTCCAATCATTCGACTCGACCTGTTCTGCATGGGACAGGTTCATCCAGATATCCAGTGTATCCAACTTGATGGCAAAGGCCTTTCGGGGGATTATGGCGAGTTTGGGCGATCACATTGATGTTACACATTCGGTATCGCTTTTGACGCCCTGTCACCGTTGCTTCCAGTATTTATGACCAATGACCACCCTTTGGCTGGAAGAATTTGGTAGGACACATGCGTTAACAAAGACAAGCCATTCGTCACCTGTGTCGTTGATCAAACTTGAGTGGTAGAGGTGATTCGTTGATGCTACCGGAGTGACAAACTAGACTTTTAATAAGATTTCTTATCAGAACTTCATGCTGATCTGTGTTGGCCAAACCATAGGGAGTTTCGTTCATACTGTAAGAGGAGATAACATTTGGTTATAACTTCCAAGAAATGCATCCGATGAGGTCTGGTGAATGATACGATTAGGCACTGGAGTATCCGTCAAATCGACGCTGATACTAAGGTTGATATAACTGACAAATGATAATGGCTAGTACTTACCTAGGCAGAAGGTAACACTTTTCAAGTCCTGGGGATAAGTTAAAGGGTATAGATCAGAGAAGTCGTTCCATGGCCCTGTGTCACTCTCGCCAAATAGCTTAAGAATCAAGCTCGGCCAGGGTTTATATATCTGAAGCAAGAAGGGCACTTATTAACAGCTTTTCAATAGACCGAACAGTTATAGAAACCAAGTGAAGACTGTATAATCCTCTTCAATACACGAGCAAGCTGTGCCGTCCTAGAATATTAGCACGAATCTTGGAGAGGCGCACATCGGTTTTATGAAGTCCATCATATAGAACGAAGAGTTTGAAAAAAAAAAAAAAAAACCAGATCAAATTAACTCATTGGCGATGGGAAAATACTTGAGGCCGGGCGGAAGAAGCCAGATGAGCTACCTGTTCCTTTCCCAGCATTGATGATGGCAGACGAGAAGTGGGACTATCCCAGCACAAATTGGCAAGAGGGGAAGCAAGACCAAGAAAACAATGAAGTCAGCCATGACGTGTCCAAAAACAGGAAAGGAACAGGTATCAAGATAGGTACTTCACGTAGGATGATGCGTCACGGGATGGAGACAAGATGCGTTGTCAAACGATGGTATCACAAAGCCTATGTCTGACAATGGCCCGAGGGTTCTCGTGTTCGCCCAGATACATTGTTGATGAACTTGGAGGAAGCCATGATACGAGCGCAAAACACACAATGCCGTGGGTCTTTGACAATATGAACGAGGCTAGGGGTCTGTTGAAGCTTCATTGTTGCTGTTCTGAGCATAATCTATGTCACATGTATCAGGGATTGATCAATGCCAAGATCTATTGATCAGAGTGCAGTCAGAACCAGAGCTCTGGGCGATACGGTTATCGTTCTAGAATGCTTCAGGGAAGCCGAAGCATAGAGATTATGCCCAAGACTTTGGCCATTGAGGGGACCCGCTGGTGATACCTTATACTTTGTGCCTACTGAAGTTCTCGCGACCGTTGCAGCAAATACTAAACTAGGCTATGAATAGCAGCGGCCTAAGGTTCTGACAGCACACCGTTATTGATTGTGCTTTGTTTGAGTCATTCAGCCTTGGCCACGATGCTGTTATTGACGAGGCTAGGTCTGGGGAACTAAGAGTGGGCTGGTCATTGCTCATGATGATGTGCATTAGAAGGATTGGAACCACGCTAGAATACCCTCAATAATTGGGAAAGGCTGCGCTGGCCGAGATTTGACTTATCTTGTAACGATGACTACTACGTAGTAGATCTTGATGAGCTTAGTTGACCGATCTGAGCTGCCAAACCAATATGTCCAAGGTTGACAAGATTCGAAATTCACCCGGAGATGTGAACAATGCCTGGTTAGAGAGCCCTTGGCGAGGCTTCACCGCTGTTGACTGCTATGGCACTTTGCATTGTTTTGACCATGCATCGAATAGTGCATTCGTCCATCTTCAGGTTGTGATTCACAACTGAAGCAACGAAGAGTCTGACCATGACATTTACAAGTCCAAGCTCTGTCACCGCCTGGCCTGACGTTGCATGCTGACGCCACGATCGGGGTCGTCATTGTACTCAGCCATGGCCATATGTTGAATCAAGTAGACGGCGAGAGCAAATCTTGGAGAGTCGCGTGCCGCTATCCTCGGCTTCTGTTATTTCCTTGACCGTATCCAATTGGGATCCATGTCCTGGCGTGAAACGAGATCGTGAAACAAGTGCAGAATACGCTAGCGGCCCTATAGCCTCCCCTGGTATCAAAGGCCGTGTGATTGGACCTGGAGATGAAGAAGCCGGGCCATGCTTATGCTAAGACGTTGAGTGAACAATATAAGAGACCGAGCACGGATCTCTAAGAGGAAGAAACTCATGATGAGCTTAACTTGATGTGATATTGTTTGCGAGGGACATTATATTGACTGACATTGTGAAAGAAACTTTGTCGGCATCGTTGATGTTGGCTTTTGCTCAGCCTGGAGATGAAACCCATGTCGTGGCTGGCAGAGTGGATCTGGGTTAGCTCCATGATTGGCGATAGATCCAAGATTGATTGGTTTGTGATGCCTGTCAGTTCATGTCAGGAACCCGTGGCATTGCCGAGGCCGTTTCTGGATTGTCGCAGAACTTGATGTGGATGGCTGTGGATGTGGCAGTTCCGTTGCCTTGGGCACTTTGTTCGATGCCTTTCAAGTTAAGATCAGGTGTGGCCAAGTTTTGATATGACCATGATCTGGTGATTCACTTAGAATTGGGCAGTTGATATCTCTTGATTTGCCGTTGGATCGTGTCGTCAAAGCGACCGCAGTACACAAATTCCTCTTCCACATGCCGAATTTGGTACGTTACTATCATATTTGCCCCTGAACAGCCCATCTGCCACTCGCTGGTGCGACTTGGCTTTGCCGCATCAAAATCTCATTTCATCAACTTTTTGGGGCAATTTAATCCCATTAACTTCTCGGGCCAGGTGACCTGTCACGGAACGGAATGCAACATCACCAACCATTTCCCATCATCCGTAGCATCCATATCCGGCCATGCCGATGAATAACACAAGAGTCAGACGTAGCCCTTTGCTGCAAGTGAGAAAAAAGCCGTTGTGAACCCTGGATCCTTGCTTAATCTGGAGCTATCCACCCCTGACAACTCACGTGTGGCTTGCAGTTCTAGAGCCAGTCTGTGCCCATTGTGTCTTATTGTTGTCGCATCAAAGGCTTTGGGACACAATAGTGGAGGGAAATCCTGATGGGCAGTCAGAGAACCTATTGAGGAATGTGCTCAATCGAGTCTATCTTGATCGAGTAGGTGTCTATCAAAAGATCTGCAGTAATATTAATTCTAGGGCTGCTTTAAGGCATATCTTAAGGTTATGGCTGGTCTTACTATCACCATCTCAGCTTACTATTCCATAATCTGATTGGTGCGCGATCCACCAACTGCCCGAATTGTCATCCTCATTTCCATATCCATTTGACTTGGTGAAGGCGTTTTCTATTTCGGCGCCCTGCAACAAGCATTCAATCCCTGCTCCGCCCGAGTCTTGCGCCCTCTGACCGTTTCCAGGACAGATCATCAGGTGGCTCGACCGCGTTTCTTGTCGATTGCATGCCTGCCGTTTGCCTCCTTAAACATTCCTTCACCAAAATCTCAGCTTCTGAAACAAACCAAGCTCGGAAAAAGAGGATCCCATCCCCTTCCACTTCCATTGCCTCGTCACCTTTGGCCCTTGGATCCAAGCTTTTCGCTCATCTCACCGCCGTGTTCCTGGCTATATCCTTGTCTGTATCGATAAACTCGCGCTGCGTGCGTGTTCTTCTCTAACTCGGATTTCGCCTTTGTGTGCCCTGTTGTCCTCTACCCCCCTTCTCCACATCTTCCAGAACGATACAGGACTTGTGTGTTTCCAAGTCCGGCCCTGATCGCTGCTCTGGCATTGACCATCTTCACCATTACACCTTGTTGCGAGACACATACATATTAAACCTCCCCCTCCCCCCCAAGTCTGCCCGTCATGTCAACTGCCGCTCAAGAAGAGTTTAACGACCTTGTCGCCAAGAACACATATCGCGAAACCCTCCATCCTGAGGACCGTGACGACCCTGAACTCAAGAACATCCAAGATCTTTCCGAAGAAGACGTTTTTCGTAACGCTCAGATCGATAACGCAATGCGCATGCCTACTGTCGATCGCCTCACCGGCGCTGGCGCCTCTGAGATCAAGCTCCCTCCTGTCTCTTTCGACAGCGGCCGCGCTACTGGCGTCAAGGGAGTCATTGCCGATGCACGAAACTACGAGGCTGCCCGTAAGAACAAGTGGCGACACCGAGTCCGCACTGCTCGCAACAGCATCTTCGGCATTGAGGCTCCTGCTCCTGTGAAGAGCGACACCGAGAGCAGTGATGACGATGCGAAGAGCGCAAGTGATGCCGACGAGGAGGCTTTCCTTGCTGAGTGGCGCGAGAGCCGACGACGTGAGCTCGAGAGCGAGGCCAACCGATCTGTCAGAAACCGACGAACAAGCCCCAGCGTACGCATCTATGGCCGACTAGATGAGGTCGATGCCCTTGGATACCTCGACGCCATTGAGAAGGTTGGAAGGGATACTACTGTTGTCGTGTTTGTATATGACCATGAGGTATGCTTTGATCCCTTCTTCCTTGATCACATGATACTAACTTGTTCAGTGTGAGGTCTCAGCTACTATTGAGTCAGCGCTCTTGCCTATCGTCAAGACCAACCCCGAGATTCACTTTGTCAAGGTCCACTATGAAGAGATCGAATTTGACAACGCCGCCGTTCCCGCTATGCTCGGGTATCGAAATCAAGGTGACCTGTTCGCCAACTTAACAGGCCTGATCGAGATGATCCCCGACGATGAGACCTTTGGTACATCGTCCTTGAAGCAACTGCTTCAAAAACACACCATTCTATAATGTGCTGGGTCATATCATCTTTATTATACCTTTACCACCTTAATGCGGCCACGTCTACGACACACAATCACTATATTATTTCCACGGGCATCAAGTCAAGTTGATGCTTTTGATTACGATACCCAAACAAAGCGTCGAATCTTTCTCGGGGAGGGAGACACGCTTGGACTTTTCTTATGTTTCACTGGCACTTATGTTAAGCAGGAAGCGGAGCTAGAATACTGGACCTAGCTCACTTAGCTGAGGGAAAAGAGTGCATGAGAATATTGCAATGATATTGGAGCTTCTGGATAGAATTTGGACTTTGACAATGCGGTTAGAGATACCCTCCTACCTTTATGTGGATATGTAGACATTGGGGTACTTGGGACACGTTGATCCTTGCGGGATTGAAAGCGATTGAATTCCCATAATATATATCCTTTCAACTACCAAAATTGTCTTAAATCTTGAAGGCCGCTATCGTTGATATCGCTTCTTGGGTTAGCATTCTGAAGATTAGGCGATATGCATCGTGTCAAGCCTGGGTGGAGCTCCCAGCAGTTGCGTTGCCGATGTCCAATGCCCGAACATTAGCTTACACAAATGTGAACGCGGATCTTTGTTCTCGATCAGCCTATTCTCATGTGTTTCTTGTCTCAGGGATAAAGCTCATATAGTAGTGATCCAATGTTGTTACGCCTGCGTGAGCAGATTACCTAGATTACCCAACCAGGTGTGCCATTCTTCTCCCAGAAAGGGTTGCAATAGTACGATTGGTGCAATAGATTGCGTCTTACGTCATGTCATAAATATCGTATCCGTATGAGAATAATATTGAGACATGGGGCTGCATCTCATTACTTCGGTTGGTCAACGCTGGTTCTGGGCAAGATACGGGCAAATTAGTCGGACCAGAGCGGTGAGAAAGGTATAACAGACAAGCTTGAGAAATGTCTCTCCTATGAGTCTTATCTGGCGCTTAAATAGATAGCAGCATTTAGAAGAAAAGAAATCGGATTCGGCGGTTAGGTCTATCTCAAAACTAACCTGACAGCACAACAGATGAGACGGGAGGTTTGCTCACGGGGTCTAATGAGTGGGTTATTTCAGCCCGAAACAGAAGTCTCATACCCCGCAGTTGCGCTAAGAGGGTCACGACGGTTCATGGTGGGGTTGTAAGGTGTGATAGCGGCATGCAAAGCGATAAGGCCATACTAAGAGGTAGCGATATAAAGAAACTGAGTATCAGAACCGTGTCACCATGGGGTGAGAAACAATCAGGATTGGAAAGGTTAAAAGGGAAAAGAAGTATAAGATAGATGACTCGATGAAATGTTTCCACTCTTGCGGATTTGAAAGAAACAAAAGCTTGAGGCCTGGCTTGGGAACCTTACCTGGTGCTGGCTGTCGTCCTATCTAAATAGGCGTGAAATGCATGGATCTTTGGTGCTAGCAGGGACCCCAGTTTAAGTGACGACAGCAAGAACGGAAAAGACAACAAACACATCACAACGACCTTGAGAGGTGGTGAATAGATGATTAAATTGCTTCATTTGAGACTGTAGTAAGAAGTAGATGCTTTAGCCCAAGGCTATGGAAAGGGACAGAAAAATGACACCTATTTTAGGTTCAGGGCAAGCACTTACAAGGTTCTATGTTCAAAGTTACAGTCATGTAAGCTGAAGCTCAAAGCGATCCACAGCTGAACTGACTGCAGCTTGAGGAGTGAATGATGTATTTCGTCTGCCTTATTCCATCCAACTTCTCTATTGCAACCAGTCTCTCTTCTCTTCATCGTCAACACTGCCCGCTCTCAGCTTGAAGAGCTGTCCATCCCCAAAAAGGTTTCCTTCTTTTGATACAAAACCAAGGGCACAGAGCGTGGTCTTATCAGCCTTGAAGCCCGAGCTTATCCTCAGAACCCGAACCCCAAACTGCGCCATCATCATAGTCAGCCGCCCGGCGACACATTTCATCCCATCAACACAACAGGAACCTTTGGATTTGGCTTTTTGCCCTCAACAGCACACTGGCTTCCTATTTGACCAACCTCTGCCACGTAAAGTGCATACAACAGCCAAATCTCCACCTCTTCTGGCCGCCTTGCTATTTCGCCATAGACACAGTAGCCCCAGGCAGCGACCAAGGCCAAGCTCAATATATACGCCTTCACGAACCTTGGGCCTCACGGACCCGGAGCAATCTGGAACAACGATACTTCCAGACAGCGTCGAGGCCACATTTCTGTGACCCCATATTCGCCTGTTAGTTCTCTTCTTTTTTCTCTCAAACTCAACCTTTCCATAAACACAAAATAAATACCCATACACATACATCCTTCCACAATATTCCTCCAGGCTTCCCCCGCCATCGCAATCCTACACAGACCCCCCTTCCCCATTATCCGGCCTTCCGCTCACCCCTCACCTATCCTCCCACCTCACTCTCTCTTGCCCCTCGCAATCCGACTTCACCTGACGCCTCATCGTATTATCCTTCACAGACTGCTTCTTTCTATGAAGTTTGTGATGGGATAGGTCTTGTTTCTACTCTATCTTCGCATCGTTATGGAACAGCAGGACCCTGATAGTACTCCCTGCACTCCTTCTGCCGTCCATCGTGATACTGAATACCGATCGACTCGCCAGTCCCCGTCATCATCATCCTCGACCTTTTCGCTTACACCAACTCCCCAGCGCCGAAGTACGACTCTTTCTCCTCGGCCGACAACACCAGAAACGCCTGGTCCGACCATTACATCCTCGAACCGGAGCTCGTTGTCGACTTCTGAACCTACTCTACGATTTCCTCGCCCTCAAGGCAATCGCCATCTTGCCAACTGGATATCATCCAGTAATCCAGATATCATGCGTATTACTACTACTACTGAGGACACTGGGTTGTCCGAGTCCACTTATGAATTAATATCGGGCACCGATACTGAGTCTCAGGACGGAAACTACACCGAGTCTATCAGCGAGTCTGTTGACTCCCTCGACGTCCACTATCCAGATGATTCCAACAGCCTCGCCGGCACTGAGCAGACATACGATGACGAATCTCTTGCCGACGAAAACGAACCTCCTGTTTCCCAGCTTTCGCTCGAGTCAGAGAATATATCGATGCCCGAGCCCGTGGATATAAACGAGACTCCACGAGCAGAGCAAAGCTGGGCTTCAGTTGTCAAGAATGGCCCTGTTCCTGAGGTTGAGGCCGAGGTTGAAGCAGAAGACGAACCTGAGCCCGAGCCCGAGCCTGCTTTCAAAGCCGAGTCTGAGTCTGAATCAGAGGATGAAGCTCGATCCAGATGCTCTCTTGAGTATACTCAGCAAAGCCTCAAGACACCATCGATCCCTAGCCCCGACGCTAGCAACGCTGAAGACAAGTCCAGTCAGAAGCCATCATCTGATGATATTCAAGAGCAGACAGAGAGCCAGCGGGCGCGGTTCAACCAGTGGTTGAAGGAAGTTCAGCACTATCCTATCCAACCCAAGGAGGCAGTGGTCAATTTCGCCAAATCTATCTTCCCTGTCGTCCTCGCCCTTATCTTGATATCGTTGATCCGCGTCTGCTACACTCCACAATCCAAAGATGCGGTACCCCACATACCCGCAGCCACCTCCGCTGTCACAAGTCACCCCACTCTGTTGACTTCAAGTCATACTTCATTGCCAACAGTACCAGTTCTTTCAACATCAGCTGGACCGACAGCTCTTATCCCTCTTGAGAACATCAGGCCCGATGAGTGGCTCTGGGGCGGCAAGCAACCCGAGGTGACTGTCACCAAACATCGTGGTGGCTTTTTGATCCACATGCCTCGAAGTGCTAAGAAACTATGGCTTGATCGTGATTGCCTCAAGTTTGATGCCAAGCGAGGTGATCAATCTGTCGGATTTGGCACCTCATCGGTCGACGAAGGCATTCTTCTTAAGATTCCCAAGGAGGAAGCGCACGGAACCGTCAAGATTGACATTTTCACAACTTGTCGACCCAAGGTTCACAAGATCCTTCGTATCACATTCGAGAAGGGAATCATCTCAGAGGCTTTGGACTCTACCTGGGCATTTGCTCAACAGTTCCCAGAGCTTGTACCCGCTGCTGCTCAAGAGGCAGAGCGGCGTCTTGAGGAGGCCAAACGCTCGTTGGGAACAGCCTCCGACAACTTCATGAACACGTCAGACAGCGTCTTCAAGAACTTGGGATCCAGATTCCAAAAGGCTCACCGATCCTTGAGTTGGATAAAGGCCGATATCAGGGACCGAGTCGAAATGGCTAAAAAGGGAGTCTCAAAGCAACTAGAAGCTATTGCCGTTGATGTCAAGCAGTATGTGCCTGACGCGGAAGTGATGCAACAACAAGCAAAGCTTGAGTTGCTCAATGCTCAGATCCGAGCTAAGCTCTGGTGGCTCAAGTATACTGCAGGAGAGAAAGAGTATACTCGCTACCAAGGTGCGGCTAAGCAGTTCATGACCAAGAAAATCTTAAACAACAGGGAGCTTCGAAAGACAAACAACAAGACCACTAAGGCGTCAACTTTTAAGCAATTCTTCCGTCCTTGGTCCTCCAAGAACTGTCGAGACACCAGAAAAGGACAGAAGGCATAGTGGAAGAAAAGGGGCCTTGATTCTTTTATGTGTGTTGTGGCGCAAGGGTTTTCTTTTTCATGTTATTCACCCTCATCAACATTGGACGAAGGCTTATATGCCAAGGATGGACTTGGGTTGGCAATGCTAAGGTATGGGTTTTTGGGCCGGTGGTGGATTTGGAGTTCATGGGTCTCATACCATCTGTAGACGTCTCTTTTTCTATTATGGTTGCTCTTTTCTCACTTCTATTTCTATGATAGTCAACGGTATCGACAAACCCCTTTCACCAGTTTTGAGTGTCATATTTTGGTTGGGGGTGATTCGTTGCTGGCATGGTGAGCCGCTTGTAAGATGGGAAGAAAAAGGAGACCGACTATAATAACAAAGCAAATTAAACATAATTGATCCGATCTGAACTCACGAATCGTATCGCTTGTCAGTGGAAATGAGCCCTAGAGTCAGTTTCCTAGCAACGGAACTAAACAAACACAATAGGGTTCGGGAACTGGACATCTGCTGTAGAAGCGAAAAGGTTTGACCCAAAGTTGAACAGATAGCTACCTTGGCTGTGAGCTATGCATTTCGAAGACACTCAGCATGGCCTGCTATGTTATGTCTTTGGGATTTACGAATATAGATTCCTGTCCCTCGAGCATGACTGTGGTTCATGACGAACATTCAATCTTGTACTACAGGCCCCACCTCACTTAGTCCACAGGCAATCTTGCACCCCTGCTCAATTACTTGCTTGAAGGCCAAGCAAGTACCTCTGCAGCTAACAATGGCCATAGAGGTACCTACTTATTCAGGGCTCGAGATTAGGTTGTCCCCAATCATAGGGTAGCATTGTTGACTTTCGCCACAAGTTCTTGCAGCATCAGCCCGGAGCAGCAGTGGAGGGCACAAGGAAAGGAGGGGCACTTCAGTTTTTTTTTTTTTTTTACAGGAGGTAACTAGGCGGGACGGCAGCCTGACGGATGGAGGACCTAAGCCCAGTGAAAACAAATCACCAGACCTTGACCGCAACCCACTTCCACCATCTACTTTCCATACATCCATCACCACCACAGCATAAACTTTCAACACTATCCCTTGCTTTCCTGAAAGCACCTTCCTAATCACATTTCGCTTATCTGGTAAGTCCGATCAAACCTTTCATCTACCTGGGGTTTTGCGGCTTTCATTCTCCCCTTGAGACGCTTGGGGCAATAAAGCCCCTCTCTACCTGACGAGGAGGGGTAAACGCCATGACTGCGGGACTGGGATCCTGAATATGCAAAAAAGTTGCTGACGTCTGACGGGCAACAGAACTTCGAGTTTACATACCCAGCCGAACACACAAACTTTCAAAATGTCTGCTTCCGAGCCCACCGAGCCCAAGGTCGAGGAGACCAAGCCCGAGGAGACCAAGCCTGCTGAGGCTGAGGCCGAGAAGCCTGTGACATCTTCATCCGTCTTCTCCATGTTCGGTGGTGGTGCTAAGAAGGAGAAGAAGGAGGACGAGGAGCGAGGTGATAACTCTGGCAGCGCCAAGGCCCAGCGAGAGGCTGCTGAGGCTGCTAAGGGTGACGAGGTACGTTCACATGTCTCAGCAGTGGCATGCTGGAACGGTATCCCCACGAAACGTACGAAGCTAACAAGAACACTTAAATAGGACGAGGCCCCCGAGTCCGAGGATGTCCACTTCGAGCCCGTCATCAAGCTGACCGAGAAGGTTGACACCAAGACCAACGAAGAGGCCGAGGAGCAGACTTTCAAGATGCGCGCTAAGCTTTTCAAGTTCGTCAAGGAGAGCAGCGAGTGGAAGGAGCGTGGCACTGGCGACGTTCGCCTGCTCAAGCACAAGGAGAACGGCAAGACCCGACTGGTGATGCGCCGCGACAAGACCCTCAAGGTCTGCGCTAACCACTACATCGTCCCCGAGATGAAGCTCTCTCCCAACGTTGGCTCTGACCGAAGCTGGGTGTGGAACGCCGCTGCCGATGTTAGTGAGGGTGAGCCTGAGGCCGTTACTCTGGCTATCCGATTTGCCAACGCTGAGAGTAAGTTACCGGTGGTTGATCAGTACGGCAAAAACTCAATCGCTAACTTATTTCAGATGCCAACAGCTTCAAGGACTCTTTCATGAAGGCCCAGAAGGAGAACGAGGAAATCTTCAACAAGGCCCAGGAGGGCGAGGCTCCCGCTTCCTAAGCAGCCTATCTCTTACGACCCCTCCCCTTTCCCCTTCGGAGATGTATCTGTATATCGTCAGGGGCTCACACTCGTTCGTAGCCCCATGGCGTGCAGAAGCAAGGCCGCTCTAACACTCCCATACAGCATGCCACAACATTAAGCAAGCTCCTTATACTACTGAGGATGCTTGACCCGTCACACACACACACACGCACTTCACCCCCGCCACAACACCACATCCCAAGTCTGTTTTTGATATGGATAGATAGAGATTCCTAGGATGGAGAGGATTTTTTTGAGGTGGACTGCCTCGGTTCAGTCCCTGGGCGGATTGGTGGATGGATGGACGGACGGATAGTTAGCATCATAGGAACATCATATCACATAGCACCCTGTTGAAAGAAGTAAAAGAAAAAAATCCATAGACATATTGGTTGTCACTACATTGGCTGTTTGTCAAGTGACTTGAATTGTAAGTTGTGGGCTGTAGATGTGGCTGATATTGGCGTCGAGATCGAAAATGTGGCTGGTGAGTCTCAGCGTCATATTTGCACACGTCCCCTGAGTGATGGGGATCCGACTCGAACAGTTGAATGAATGTTTTTCTGAATCATGGACTGTCATAATGTAGCTGCCCCGCGACAAAGAAGGTAGAATCGGTGGGTTTGAAACTGGGGGCCAACTCGGTTGTCCTTTGTTTGTCTCGTATGAAAGAACTTGGTTGCTTTCAAGGAAGGTGCTCCGGCAGGCAGATGAGACCACCTTGCACGAGAAGAAGAGCTGCAAATACAGAATAAAGCTTGTTATCTCGACTTAATCTTCATCATATCTCCTCCATTATTGGTGTCTTCACGTCATTCAGAGGTGTAAAAGACGGAACGGGGCATGACCAGCCAAGGAAAAAGCACGCAGCCCAAGCCAGGCCATTGATAGTGATGAGTGGTGGTAACTGAGTGGAGCAGCGATTCAGTGTGTCCTGTGTCCTGTGCCCTGGAACCTGGAAACCTTCCCCTATAAGCACAAGTCCAAGGCAGAGGCGGGAGACAACAGCAGTTCACGTCTTGGACATTCGTGTTGAGTTTTTGTATGTTTCTTTGTTGCTTCTCGGGCCTCTTCTCTCGACTTTATTTCTCTTTCCTCAAGTTCCATTGTCTATAGAGCAAGTTCAGCAAAATCGTGTCGTTTGCTCGTCAGTTTCACCACTTGCCTCAGCTGTTGATTTGTTAGATCGAGGTACCTTAACCAGTACCTGGATTTGACTGCGCCTACCTGCACTGGGCCCATAACTTATTCGTACCTCGCCAGTCTTCTCTGCTCCCCCGTCCAACCAGTAATCAGCAACCAACTGCGTCTCGTCTCTCTTTCTGGCTGGTGCTGGAGCTGGTGCTTGCTGGCGTGTCTCCGTTTTCCGCCGCCGTTTCGTTTCCAATCCCGTCCATTCAATTCATTTTCACTGTATGAATTTGTCCCTTTGCTCGTCTTTGTAACCCAACCCGACGCAGCACATCCTTTCCTCATCATTTGTGTGTCCTTGTGTATCCACGTCCGTCTTCTTGGCCATTCTTTATCTTCGAATTCCACCCTCCACGTTTGGCTACTTCCAATTGCTGTTTACTGACACGGAGAAAAGATGTTGGTCGAGGTGAGTTGAAAATCCGACCCAGTCCTCTCCCCGAATTGCATTGCTTTGCTCGTTGGACGTGTTATTCGAATCATTTTTGGCCCCATCAGCTTCTGCTGTATTCGTTCATGTTATTGCTTGATCTGTTTCGGCGCTTCGGCTGTCCGGATTCGAGTTGCAATCGCAGTGGCAGTTGCAGGCAGGCTCTAGCTTTCTTGTTTTTGAGTGCTTGGTTTGGCCCATGGTTGTGTCGTCTTTGACTTTCTCTCGCCTCACACTCATGTGTGTCGCGTGGTGAGGCTCTGCAAAGATTGGTCGCGGTCTGTTCGTATCTGTCTGCATCTGCACCTGCCAGTGCTGGTGCCAGCAGTCCCAGGCAGTGCCCGTGTCAGTGACAGACAGTGACAAGCGTTGCGCGTTGAGGTCGGACAGCCAGAGACGGAACACCAACTATAGAACCGCATGATGCTTTCTCTTTGGCAGCTGGCTTCACTGCTTGTGAGGCACTTCTTTGATGATAACTTAATGCTCGTCTTTGTGCACTTGCTCATCCCTCAGCTTCGTCCGCCGCGCGCGTCGCAGCCTCATTCTCATCATCCGTCGCCTTCTTTCATGCACGTCACCAGGTCTTTCCATCTTTCTCATTTTACGCCTACACTGTGCGCCAGCGCGCATTCATTTATCTGAGATTCTGTGTTACCGTGAGACTTTACTGCCTTGACTTTCCACATCTACAATCACCTGGGCACGGCACCACACTTCCACAACCCATCATCATGGCTCCGCGCCGTTCGCGAGCAGCACCTGTCAGAGTGACACTTAGAACAAAAACTAACCCCGTGGAGCGCAAAATCAAAGTCGTTACCGAGCAACATGTCATGTAGGTTTGCGTCAATCTCATCCAGCATCTTGGCTGCTTCTCTTGGATCGCAGCCCATTTCGATCGAGATATGCTTCCAAAGGTGTTTCAAGCAAGCAGATTCCAGATACTGACAACTGTGTTATTAGCGACAAGCCCTCGCCGGTTGAGGCGTTCCCCATGCGGGAGTGGAGCTTGAAAGTCTTCCTACTAGATGAGGATGGCAACGAGCGTCCCGCAGATGTCTTCACCAAGGTTGTCTACAACCTGCACCCTACATTTGAAAATCCCGTTCAGAGTATGTTTGAATAAAATGCTGCAGATACAAGTCTAGGGACACCGGTTAACAACGTTGCGCTACTTAGGCTTTACAAAAGCACCCTTTACGTGTAAGAACGAGGGCTGGGGCGAGTTCGAGATTTCCATCGATTGTTACACCACCGAAAAGACCAAGCTAGCGCCCATCATCCACGATCTCAATTTCCAGCAGGAAAGATATGAGCAGACGCATACCGTGACTTTCAAAAACCCTTCACAAAACTTGCAGGAGCGCCTACGCGAGACCGGCCCTCTTCCCACCGATGACGACCACAGGCCCAAGAAGAAGGGAATCGCGACGAAGAAGAGCTCCCAGAAATACGACTATGAGAAGATTGCGGAGTCTCTGGAAAAGCTCGAGGAGGAGGATCTACTGCGGGTCATCCAGATCATCAACGAAAACAAGGGACCAGACACCTACATTAGAAGTGATGTCGAAGGTATGTTCTCCCTCCAAGTTTGCGCAGCCAGAATGGCACCCTTCCCCTTCCTTGACGTTCTGGCCGCATGTCTGCGCTTGTCTTTTCCATGAAATTGATGTGTATGGTGGGCTAATAGTGGATGACTTGTCTAAAGCCGGAGAGTTCTCGATTGATCTCTACACTATGCCAGATGGCTTGACGTCGAAGCTCTGGGATCACCTTGTAAGCTTTTCTGTCGATTGTTATTGAGTGCTTTGTTGAAAACTGACTGTCGACCTGAAAATAGTCCAAGAAGGGCCTCGTCAACTAGACCTCCGTGCGGCCATATCCAATTGTCAACACGTCTAATGTTATTTCACCGACAATAGGGTCTATAGTTTGTGCTTGGGAGTTGCTGAGGTATCTGGATTTAGGAAAATGATGAGTTAATGAGCACGGATGGGGCGGACCAGAAAGGAAAGGGAACCAAAAAGATGTATCTGACCTTGTTTTTGCTATGCGTTCCAACAGAGCCACCGCCTATAGCATCATCACCTTTGAAAGTTTTGTACCATATGCTATTATCTTCTCTTGATCGTCTCTCACGTTTAGTGATGTAATGGGATGTTGCAATCAAAAAGAGACACTTCGATCCATGAATGGACGTTGGATCTCGGGTCCGGAGGATGAATGTATAAGAAGAACCGACCAATTAGAACAAGGCTTGGCTCGGCTTTGACCGGCCAGCTCGACGGACCGGATCGATCATTTTAATCGGGTTGGTCGTTCTATCTTGCCGATTGTCGTGGGCGGAGGGTGTAACGGAGGGCCGTGTAATTACGGATATTGCCCGGCCTGGACGCCCGACGGTACGTGTCTCAATGGACATTGCTACACGGATGCTGAAACCTGGTCACAAACTCATTGCCTTGGACTGAAAACGAGTGAATCGAAGAGTATGGGTTGAACCATAAAGGTATCATCTTCGGATCAATTGCTGTAGTTATTGGAAACTTCGTTGAAGAAATCCATGATATGATACTGGCTTATTTACGTTTTATCGGGTGCTGGATGCAAGCATTGAAGAGTGAGCATTCTGGCGAACTTCCGGATCTGTTGTTCCTCCTTGTCAATACTAAACAACGAGTTCATCAACAGTTCGTATTTTTGAAGCACATCATTAGCGTAATCCTTCATGTAATCTACATGATCGTACACCTCATACCCTCCAACTACCGGCCCGGCTAAGGTGCAACTTGTTGATGACTTGGTGAGCCGCATCAGCACTGTGGGACTTGAGGAACAGTGACATCCCAAGTCACAAAACTCAGTGGCCCCGAGTGACAGAAATACCTAGGTCAGTTTGAGATAATCTAGTAAGATTTAGTTGTTTCATTGACTACGTTATTTTCGCATCCTGAAAATTGGATCTTATTTCTTCTGGCACCTCAAGGGAAATCGACACCTTGGTCCAAAAGCGAGCGGGATCTGCTTAAGCACAGGCTTCTCGGTAGTGACACGGTGATGGATACAGTGGAGGACGAAGATAAGCAAGCGAGGTGTTGTTCTCCGCTTGAGTGCGTTGTTATTACGTACGAACCATGGCAGGGGTCTGTTGGTGATGGTTTACACGATGGCACCCAATAGGGCGTCGTTTGGATCTGAGAAGTTGCTTCAAGTTGGGCGTTCTGTAAGCCACGTTCGAGTTCCCGTCCGGAGTTAAGGGGGTCATGTAGTTTCCCGGTACCGGCTCCGGGCCGGAAATCTAACAAGACGGGAATTTATATGCAAGATGGCGTTGCTATGAAGATACGTATGTACATACCTAGTTACATATGTCAGCGAGAAGCGTGCGTCTGAGACATCACGGTTGTTGATAGCTAGTTACCATTGACGAATAGAAAGAAAGCAGGGGTAGCATTCTTCTCTGCGGGGTGTAGGAGGATTTCGACCGTCATAAAAAGCCAAGACGTAAAACAATCCACAATAAGAGGCAGGGATAACGCGACTTGAGTCTGCACGTTCATTGTTGGTGTGGCTGTTGCAGGGATTGGTTATGTCCTTCTTGTTCTAGTTACTTCTTACGAGATGATTAAGAGATCGTTTTGATAGACCGAGAGGTTATGTAGAACATGTTGAGATGGAGGCGTTGTCAACGTGACGCGCGCCTCGGATTTTATGATTGGTTGTGTGGTAGAGATCGGAGAAGCGGTAGGGCTTTTTCGATAAGTGCTGATGGTATCAATTGAATTGGTGAATATTATTTGGAGCAGTTCTCAGAAAGATACAGTATTCGAAAGCCATTGCGATGTTGATGCTTTGGATAGACTTGGAGGAGACAATAGCTTGGCCCTTAGCTGCCAATGCTATGCAAGCCTAGGTACCTAGACATACAGAGTTTACCTAGATGAAGATCATGATGGAAGTAGGCTGTGATAGCTGCACAAGATTGGACCCCGGCCCCTGGTTTTCTCGATCGCCTGCAGCGGTTTTGCAGGAAAACGATATCAAATCCTGGGTGAACCAATCAGGCTTGTTCTTGGTTATCGAGTTTCCTGTCTCGGGATAACGTGAACTTTTGGGCCAACTGGGGTCTTTTGTTCTTTTTTTCTAGACCTTTTCCTACGGTGCCATTGAAAATTCTGATGATGTTGTAGGCGATGCTACTATATTCAATGAACTGTAGACTCGTAGTAGAATAGGCAGGTGACCATTCGATACGGTGAAGATAGTGAACGCCATTCCTGTAACCCTCCTTGGCATATTGACTAACATACAGCTAACATAAACCAAACGGGACTGATCTCGATTGGAATGGCTATGCTGTGTACTGTGTCATCTCCTAAGTCAAAGTAAGTTACTCTTGATTTCCACTACGTAAGGTATCACATTGACAACCCATCACCTGACAGTTGGTGTGTACTACGCCTCCAATGCTCATATTGATTTCTAACGTCAACTGAACTATTGTTGGACGAAGATGAAGAGAGAGAAAAAATAGCAACAACGCTCGTGACCTTCCTTCAGAGCCTTTGAGCCTATCATACCTGTTCCAGCTTTACCGACATCTTGTTTCACACCCCAGAGGCAGCTACTACAACCTTCTGATTTGCCAGGTACCATCTACCAAACATCTCCCTTTCCCCTCTGCAGAAAATGAGAAAAGCTTTTACCCCAGGCTTTTGTTGGTTGAGTGACTTTGTTCTGACCCATTGGAGCTGCAGACTCCATTGAACAGGCTCTGCACTGTCCTCTTCCGGTTGATGAGATTGTCTTGTCCTTGACCTCGAAGATCTACCCCCGCATTGAGTACCTCGATAGACTCCACTGTCGAGTCTGTCAAAGGTTCTTTATCAGTCAGGCCTGGTACGTACCTGCTTATAACAATCAGCACAGGGCACTTTCGAATCAAAACCCTTGCGCCCGGCTTTCTGGGTCTCTGTTCTTAGACTAACCGTTCACTAACTATTCACCCAACCCAGCGGCCTAGAAGAACTCCAAAAAGGTCGTCTATCCCCCCAGTCCGCTTCTCCTCGGCCCACGCTTTCTTGTCTTTCCTCGCGGAACCGCCGCAAACCGAAACGCGACATCACATTCTATCAGCCTTGTCGTTTTATCTATCGTCTCAAATTCGAGCCTCGCCTGCTAAGAGCTGACCTGCCTGCTTCAAGCACGGCGACGTCGTCGTCGATGCCTGCGCTGGGCATCTTACTGAGTCCCAGCACCACCACCTCAGCTCGGCAGGCCGATCGCCAAGAACATCAACGAAACCTCATCCCAATTCCTTTCAAAAATTGATAATGGCCCCGTATCAACCGGCCTCCGGAGCCTCCGATTCGAGCCCCGCCGCATCGCTCAACAACGCACAAGGCTCCGCACAACAGACGCCTGGACAATCAACGGGAAACACAAATCAAGGACCTCAACATAAGCGCGTCTACCAAGCCTGTATCCCTTGTCGGCGGCGCAAAGTGCGATGCGATCTTGGCAGTGTTGATAACCCTCATGATCCTCCATGTGTTCGCTGTCGTCGCGAGAGCAAAGAGTGCTTCTTCAGTGCTACCCGTCGCAAGCGCAAGACAGATGACGATGGCAGTGATCAGGACGAATACATCATTAGAAATGGGCGCAAACGACTCAACACAAATGGTAGCCCTCCGCCATTTATCGAGCGCAGATCTTATAGCAATGTGCCTTTGACTCCAGGAGGTTCTCGAGGCCAATCCCAGCCACTCCGTCGACCTGATGGTAGTAGGATTAGCCGTTCGAGGGATGAATGGGGTGGGGAAGGTGATGCCAACCAGACACTTGAGAACATCGAAGCTCAAACGGTTATGCGACGAGGTGTATTTGGTCCCCAAGATGCGCTGGATCTGCTATATAAGGCAGCAACGGATAGGTATGTTCTGCGAATAATTTGCTCTCGATTAGATTACAGACTCGATGCTGACATCTAACAGTCCCGCTGTTGACCGTGAGCGCCGAGAAAGCACTTCGTCTGCCCGTCCTGCGCCCCCTCGTCCCCCACCTGAGGATACTGGTCCTTATGGTTATGTACCCACATCGACTTCCAAACCTCCGAAGACAGAACAGCCCATCGACCCTGAGCTTTCACAGCCTGAGCTAAGCTCACAGCCTGGGTATGCTGAAGCTATCAAGGCATGGCAGCGCTTCCGATTCGTTCGTGCTGGTTGGTTCACGGCCCTCGAGGCTATTGAGTATATCGACTAGTAAGACCAATTTTAATCTTTGCTATTGAGTCAGTATGCTAACTCTTCACAGTTACTACAAATATCTCTCTCCGTTGACGCCTATCTCGCCGCCCACATTTAGTAACCCTGCATCCCATGTCACTCTGCTTTACGAGGAGCCTATTCTGACCGTTACGCTTCTGACGATCGCCTCACGATACCGTCAAATGCCTGGTACCGGTGGTCATTGTCGGTCGCACGCAATCCATGAGCAACTATGGATGTATCTGCGCGGAATGATCGAGCGATGCTTATGGGGACAGGAAGCCTTTGGCGGTGGCTTTTGCGTCCCACCAACCACCAGTGCCATATTTGACGAGTCTCAAACGAGCAGTACAGCACCTTGGCGCGGGCTACGCAAAGGCAGTTTACGAACTCTCGGTACAATTGAATCGCTAATGATTCTGACTGAGTGGCATCCTCGCGCACTGCATTTCCCACCCACCGAGGCTACTGACGAATTAGTTCTGCCCATGGAGGCTAGCTTCCAAGCTATTACAGCTGCCGATGAGGATCCAAGTAAGACTTTGGGCACTGGTTTCGGCGGCAAGCGGATTGAGAGCTGGCTTGAGCCGGCATGGAGAAGTGACCGAATGTGTTGGATGTTGCTCAGCACAGCAAATGGGCTCGCATACGAATTGGGTGTCTTTGATGATATTGACGAGCTGCTGAGAGACGACGCTATTACTCGGCCTGAATATCAAGAAGAATCTTACCGACAAAGAGCTTTCCGAATCAAACGCCTGTTGCTCATCTACACCACGCAGCTGGCGGGCCGTCTTGGTTGGACTAACATGGCTCCAGCTCATCTCAGAAGAAGCGATCCTGCCCTGGCTCGATTCCGGCCAACTTCAGTGGATGGAACTACTCCTGGGACAAACCCTTCTTCATTGTCCAACCACTTCAATTATGTGCCCGACCTAGAACTGGATGATCAAATTATTCATTGCTGGGCTGGCATCAGCAATGCTATGGAGATGGGTAACGAGAAGATCTTTCGCTCACGAAAGTACACGACACAAATCATCCAGAACGGCAAATACATCAGCATTCTGAAGGAATTTGAGCCTCTTCTACGTGATTGGTGGAGAGAGTTTGAGCTGTTTCGACTGCCCGAGTTCATCAGGCATATTTTGACGATCGAATACCAATATGTGCGCATTTATATCAACTCCCTTTCACTGCAAGCCGTTGTTGAGCGCTGTACCAACCAGGCTGGAGCGACAGCTAATTCGGGGCATCATGGAGCGTCAGCTGTGAATGGCCATCCGCAATTGTCGCCCCAGACTATGATCAACTATGGGAAGCTTCCTCTAGGTCAACTTGGTGGCTTCACAGCCCACGATCAGGAGTACATTCGTGAAGTGGTTGAGGGAAGTCGAAACCTTCTTCGCACAGTCGTCGAGGGTTTACTACCAGGCGATTATCTCAAGCATGCTCCTGTACGAACATATTTCCGCATTATTAGCGGTGCCATGTTCCTACTCAAGACCTTTGCTCTCGGTGCTCCAAGATCAGACGTCAGAATGAGCATCGAATTGATGGATGCGACAGTCGAGGCGCTCCGCAACTGCGTTGTAGATGATGTCCATCTTGGAATCCGTTTTGCAGACCTTCTCGAGTCTCTGACGAGCCGCCTTCGCAACCGATTCATCCAGGCTCCCACTATGCAGCAGGCGTCTGGCAGGGGACAAAGTCCTGTTCCGGATGGCCAGACCCAAAATGGTGATATCACTGCTGCAAGTGGAGAGGGCAATGCCAACTGGGTCGGCGGTCATGCTCAGAGACTCCGAGATGGGCTCAGCGGAAACGGTAAGCATCCTGGACAAAGGGGTGTTGATATCAATACTGACAACCCCGATTTAGCACCAGCTCAGGCTCCTACTCATGAGGCCAACAATATTTCAGCGACGCCATTTGATCTCTCAGCTCAGAATTTCCCCTATCCTGGGCAGGGTTCGATGGGGCCATCTACACCAACGGTTGTGGACAACGCAGTTGCGAATATGGATGTCAGCCTCTTTGAAGACTGGAACCACCAAGGCAACGAGATGTGGTATCTGCCTCCTGGCCCGGCCTTTTTCCAAAACGTGGAGAATCCCTCCGTTGCTATGGGGCCTGAAGGCGTCAACGTCGGTGGCCTCGATCTTCTTGAGTACATGGCTATGGATCCCTCTCAATTCCCAGGATTGGATCCATCTTCTGGTCCGCCAACAAGTCACGCGTAAATCGGGCTCAGATTTGCCTTTCTATCATGTTGAAAGGTTCTCGGTGCTTATATCTTTTTCTATCACCGATTTCTTTCAGATACTCGGCCAAGAGGCCCCTCTTTGTCTATACCTCCTTGTATTGCGCTTCCTTGATATGCACTGTTGAGAGTATCAGTGGGAGAGGCGGAAATCTGGGCGAAGCAGAGATGAGGACTCAACAGCATCGGCTGGAAAGAAGTATCGTCGTAGTTATGTGGCAGCGATTCCTCCACAACATCAAGAGGGGGCATCTGCATGCAGAATGAGTGATCAGGAGAAGGAATGAAAAATAAATGGGAGATTCTTTTGCACGTTTAGCGATACAGATCATAACGGTACATGTGAGAGGTTTCTGGATGCAGTTCAAGATTGCGAGTGTCGGGATTGACAGTTCATCTTGATGATCTTACGAAAAACAGAAAAAGTAGTATAAAAAGGTGAAAAGATCTGAACGACTAATGTCATCTTATTTCACGACTCCTCATCGCCTTTACTCACGCCTGTGAATAAGTAAAGTGGATGTTTGTTAAGCAAGTTGCTCTCTTGCAACGATCAGAGAACAGCGAAGGATGAACTTGAAATAGCTCATATTTCTTTCTACACTGGTCTGCATTTTCAACCAATCGCCATATCTCCATCTCTAATAAAAGCAGAATAACCTCCACCACCTATCCAACCTCCCCTTCCATTTTACATTGATGAATGTCCTCGTGTAACGAGAAGAACCGACAGACTGGTGTGGGCAAAAAATAGCGAAGAAAAGGTGTGAAGAACAAGAATAATAATAATAAACAAGGCTCATATGTGTGAAGTAGAAATGGGTACGAAAAAGAAAAAGAAAGCCGTGGGGGCTACTCAATGAATGGGGAAAGTGTGTGGTATCATGCGTACATAGTTGAACATGTGAAGGGGACACAAATAGAAAATTATGTGAAAGGCCCTAGAGATGAGCGTGTTCAAAAGTGAATATACAACGTCTGGTAGGAACGTCGAGGGAGGTGGTGATCCTTAACATAACGTGAAGAAATAAACATCTGGCGATTTATCAGACACTTAAGCCAGTAGTATACACTCTGAAGCCAAGATGTAGATAGGGGAGGTGTCGTAAGGCCGTTAACGTATCGCAAGACGTAGAAGGCGGTTTATGGTGGGCGGCAAGACAATTGCCATCTATATGTAACAATGAAGAATTGACGATTGAGGTGAACATGTAGCTCGCGTTTGATGATACCAGGGATGCGTCTCAGACGCTCCGGTTCAAATCTGAGCATCAAATCACAAACCGAACGAGCTAGCATGTCTGGCATGGGCTTCTTGGAGGGCTGTTTCAGTTGTTAGCATGTTATAACCAACGCAAATCGGCGACACTTACTGTCAAGAATAGCCATCTGGCCGACACGGTCCATGCACGCCAGTTGCACACTACTACCGTCAACCAAGTCTAGGACAACGCTGTTTGGCAGCTCCTGAACCTCGACATCAGGGATGTATGGAGATCGGAAGTCGCTCATGTGATAGCGTTTGGTACCTTGAGCGGTACGACTGCTCTGAGCCGGGAGCGCGCTCAAAATGAGGAATCCCTGTGAGTCCAGACACATGTTACGTCGCTTCCAGAGAAGGTTGTCAGGGAACTGCACATTGACATCTCCCATATAAGAGACGATAGAAGGGGGTCCGGCAGTAGTCGCAGGTCGAACAGGCTCTGCCATCTCCTCTTGCACGGTTGGCGAGAGGATAGTAGGGGGCGTGGTTTTGCCACGTGAGCTGGAAAGGGATGAGAGCCGGCGCATGAATCGACCAGCTCGTGACTTCTTCTTCTCAGTGTTTGACTTGGTCTCGTCCCCGGAGGCCGAGCTTTCGGTAGTAGCTGACGGGGACAACACGTTGTCCCTGTCGCGGCTGATGGACGACCGGCGACTGCTAATCGAAAGCCGCTTGCCTTGGTGTGTCGACGGGGGTCGAGTGGGAGATTGTGAACCTTTGCCACCAGCATCAGATGAGGGTGATGTGAGCGACTTGCGGCGGTCGTTAATGAAGTCCTTAACGACACTCAGTGAAGATCGTCGGGAGTGGTCTTCCTTATCTCGGCTCTTTGACTCTGATCGACTGCCTTCCTTGGACATGCGGCGCTCAAGAATAGTCTCCTTAGGGTGCTCAAGCGCTGCGGGAGTCCATACTGGCGATGCCTTCTGATGGTCAATCAGGAGAGGAGACTCCTTAAGTTCCACTGGGTTGAACTCTGATGGGTCTTTTGGAGGCTCGAGAGATTTAGCTGCGTTCTGGCTTGGGTCCCGTACTATTCTAGCAGTAACCGAGATCGACTCAGGTGAGCCACCACTCTCAGGTGCATGTGCTTCAAACATGGAGAGACGACTGGCCACCGAGTTTGAGCGCTCCCTGTGAGACTTCCTAGCCCTGTCGGGCGACTCGTCTCGAGAACCAGCTCGCGAAGGCGGTGTTCGTAGGTTTTGGCGGTTAAAAGAACTGGCTCGATCCGCAATAGATGGAGATCGAGAGGGTTCGCGACTTCTTCGCACAGAAAAGAATGCAGAAGATGGTCTTTCTCGGCTTGAGGTAGTAGGTGCAGGGCTAAGGTTGTTCTCACCAGTGCTAGCTGAGAGCTTCTCGAGAGCCTTAATACGCTGAGAGATGCTTGATCCCACAGTAGACTTCCTGGTCAGGCTAGGTCCATTAGGCTGCTGGGCAACCTTGTGCAAGTAAGCAGCTCCTCCTGAGCTAACAGATCGTGCTGAGCTCGTAGTCACATCGCCAGGGACAAGAAGCTTTCCGTGGACAGGGTTTGAGACGGTTCGGACAATAGTCGGAGATCGTTCACCCTTTGTTGGGCTAGGGAAAACCGGAGTGACAGGGCTCTTAGCAACAGTCATCGGTTTTGCCTCATGAAGAGTCGCGCTATGCAGCTCCTCCATCAAGTCCTCATCGTCAGATAGACGGTCTTTATCTTCGGCAAAGTCTGTTTTAATGGGCTCGATATTTGTCTTGCGCTTTTGCTGCTTAGTTTCGGGCAGCTCTATCTCTTCTTCCTTCTTTCCCTCACCCTCATCCTGTTCTGTCACAATGATGGGGCTATCCCCACGAGTACTTCGGTTGGGCGAATTAGGAAGTGGCTCCGCCTTCAGATCCTGAGTTGAGAATTTGGACTTGAGAATCTTTGAGGTGTCAACAGTGGGGGACAGTGGCTGGTCAGTTTTGCTGATATTGGCCGAAACCTCAGCTGTCTCCAATTTGTCTGGAGTCCGGTCCGCTAAGGGCTCGCTGCTGTTGGCAGAAACGGCTGTTTGCAGAGCTGGCTTGTTCATGTCAGCCTCTGGCGAAGGCTCTGGAGTTGTGTCCTCAGCAGCAACAAGCTCTCCATCTGTGTGGCTGGCAGAGGCCTCAACATCCTCGGCTTCCGCATCCTTTCCTCGATCCTGAACATCGTCATTCTTTGGGTGCAGAGTTTCGTCTGTTGATTCAGAAAGTGAAGATGCCTTAGTAGAAATCTCCGGTTCGGAAGATGCAATAACTGGGCTGTCAGGGTGAGAATCGGTGTGAGCCAGATCAGATGCTTGATCAGTATTCATGGAAGCGGAAGACGCATCCAGGCCAATACCCGAGTCGGCATTTGAGATTGATGGATGATCAGATTCCGTCTCAAGTTGGGTTTCATGGTCCTCTACTCGGTCCGTAGATGAATCTTCTTCGATGGGTCCGGGGGATTCGAGAGGCGGCGACGGAGCACCTGCTGCCTCAGCTGCCATATTCTTCTTCTTTTTCTCCCGGAGCTTCATGGCCTTCATTAATCTCGCCTTCTCTGGTGAGATTGTGGGTTTGGCGGGCGGAGGTGGAGGTAAACCAGGAGAGCCAGGAATTGATACTCCAGAGCTTGTTGCAGGGCGGGCGAGTTCTGTGTGCACAATTTGTAGGCCATCCTGTTCAGTCGCTGCGTCTTTGTCCTCAACAGCAGTATCCTCAGTAGTGGCCGTACCCTCTCTATTCTTCTCCTTCTTTGAGCCTTTACCAAATAGCTTAAAACCAGAAGGCATCTGGGAGACGGGGCGATATGCGCCGGCAGTGCGTGGTCTTCCGTTTGTTTCAAGCGAGGGGCGCGGTCCAAGCTTTACTTTGGGTTTGCCGTAGTTATATGATGAATAAGAATACAAGTCGGGCCGGCCTGATTGCGATGACATTCGTGGCTGTGCTTCTGATTGAGAAGGAGAAACTGGCCTGTCATCGACGCCAACGAAGTTGGGTACCTCAGATGTTGAGGCGTCAGTGAATTTACTCTGCTCTGGAGATACGGCAAGCTCCGAGTTTAGCGTTACTGGATCAGTTGGATCATGGCTTGTCTTGGCTGTCTTGGGTCGAATATTGCCGTCTTCGTCGTCCTCGGCAACTGATTGGCGTTTAGTGGCGCGATGTTGCTGCTCCTCTTCCTCCTCCTCTGCAATCTCCATTAATCGTCTCCGGCGTAGTGAGCTTGAGGATGATGAATTTGACCCTGAGGCGGCATGCAGGGAGCATGCGGCCGATAGTTTCGTGTCCTTGAGTTCCTTGGCTTCGGTAATCTCGAAAATGGTATCGTAAGGGGAGAATCGGTCGCAGACGGCGTTAAAGTGAACAGCTACTCTCGCTATATGTCGAAAGCGTGTCAGTGTATCAAGCCGCGAACGGGCATGACAATGGCGTATTAGGGCAAAGGGATAGGATGGCTACAAACCTTGGATAAGACGAGAGCAATCTTCAGGGAGATACTTAATTACAACGTTCCTTCTTCGGTATCTCAAGAAACCGTACAGAGGGCTCGTTTCCTCGTATTCAGCGACGTTGTTGCGCACTTCAACCACTCCACCTGAGCCGCGACCCAATAATTCGACTTCATCGCGACTGGCGTACTTGAGGAGGAACCTAAAACTTACTTAGCTGGCCATTTATTTGAAGCTATTAGGACGATTGTTGAACGTACCATCCCCCGGGTTCGGCGACAGCGGCCTCGTGGGCTTCCTGAACCTTGGGATCGTCCAACCCATTCAACGACATGGTGTCTCTGTTAGAAGTAGATAAGGGGGGTAAGTCAAAGAGAGACAAAGCGGGAAAAAAGAACGGGAGCTGGAAAGGCTAAATTGACGCCGCCGTTGCAAGGTCGAAAAATTAATTAGTACAAAGGAGCGAAAGGAAAGGCAAGCAGAAGCAGAGAAGCAGCTGCGAAAAGGGTCGGGCAAAGAAAGATGCTCTACCAGGTCGAGATCGAAAAACGA
Source organism: Fusarium beomiforme (assembly GCA_002980475.2). Classification (NCBI taxonomy): domain Eukaryota; kingdom Fungi; phylum Ascomycota; class Sordariomycetes; order Hypocreales; family Nectriaceae; genus Fusarium; species Fusarium beomiforme. The sequence goes on along the minus strand of PVQB02000467.1, from coordinate 190 downwards.
GGTCGAGGACGAAGTCGAAGTCGAAAAGGCAAGGGAAAGAAAGAGAACAACCAGAAATGAAGCTCTCCCGAAAGACGGGGGAGTCTGCCAAATCAGCCCAGAGGGTGGTAGAGCTAGTCCACTCCAGTATAATTCGGGGTCGTTTTGAGTCGAGATGCCTGGCGACTGGATGTGACGGACGGGTGGGAAT